>OZ024750.1:8844485-8899485 GCA_964016885.1 Eledone cirrhosa | reverse complement strand
GAGATCAAAGAGTCACTCCAGGTAGATCCGCTACTTCTACGAATTGAGAGATTACAGCTTCAATACTATGGGCATGTGGTTAGAATGTCTCAGGAAAGAATCGCTGGACAGATTTTACAGGTAAAACCAACCGACAGGAGACCCAGGGGGGGGGGGGGGACCCCGAGCATGCTGGTCTCACTTGGGTATTTAGCCAGATCAGTTGGAGCAGGTTGCTTTTGACAGCACTCGCTGGACGGAGTGTGTGAGGACTTTGTGCTCACGCCTCTCTCAGGAATAAGTGGACGAAGAAGAAGAATTTTATTCCGTGACAATTGTAGTTTTCAATCAATGTTGGTGATAAGATGTTATTAATGTTCAGGACATTTCCTAAGGCAGTTAAATGTATTTACATCAAAATGGAATAGAAATTGCATTGTAGAACCGAGTTCTCAAGAGAATAACTTTCGCTATACACTTAATACTGATTTACATAATAAATTATTGGTGTTTTTGTTTTCAAGCTCTTCACACTATCTATAATTTAAGGTTTTAGTGAAGTATAATTTGTGGTATTCATGACCTTTTGCTTGCTTCTGTAGCAAATGTAGGAAAGCTTCAGACCGTGTATGCAAAATCATCTAATTCCATGCCAAACATCATTTACGTTCATTTTAAAACTAGGTTCAGAGACGATGTTTTACAAAATCTGACGTAGAAAGATTTTTCAAGTGCAAAATCAATATGAACAGCTTCGTGAAGGAATCAAAATCGGTTGGTGGATACATGAAATTTTTTATTTTTGTGATTGAAATTCATATTCCCTTGATATTTGTTTCTGTTTGTGGATAATGTATTGGAGGTTTGTGGATATTATAGAGGAAACGAAGTATGAAATGTAATTTAGGTAACAGTGAGTTAAATATATATTCAAGTGCAGATTAAGTGCTTGCCTGAAACTCTTTACTCTACTAAAAATGTGCATCTTATGCATTTACATAAGACTAACTTTGAAAAGGAACAGTATAGTTGATTGAATAATTCCCCCCGGTTCACATTTAATTAAATATGGATGGATGATAAATGCAAAGAAGTTTACTTTGGTGTGTGAGTACGTAAAAGATCGAAAGACTAAACAATTTATTCCGATTTACAAAAGTGTTGCTAATTCAATACGATATTGCTTAAATGTATATGAAACCTCTTCACAGTTGACTCAAGATTTTCAGAATAGTATTTTGACCATATTATTATTGTTTGTTTGTCCTCTTCCTTCAGTATTGATTCCGTATTTTGACGAGTGTCTTACTGACACCTAGCGCAAATAAACTCTATATACATTGGTAAGCTGTTTAACACGTCACATTGATTATATTTAAAGCTTTAAAAAAAAATTACACACACAAAAAAAAACATATATATTATTATTATTAGGGCGGTGGATTGGCAGTATCGGTAGAGCTTTGCAGCATAGAGTTATGGCCCTTACGTTCTGAGATCAAATCCCGCCGGGGTCGATAAAATATTATTTTCTGTTTCATGCACTTGGGTCAATTTAATTGACTTTCCCCTCACCTCAAATAAGAAACCCTTATTGCTATTATTATTGCGCATTATTACTACATTACTGAGAACAGCTCAAGGTACCTAGAGTATGTGCAGTGTCGTTTTTGGTGTTGTTATTTCTATTGTTTTGAGAATACTCTTCATAAAATGTGCGCAGTGACTAGTAGGGCTACTTTCTTTAAATGTTTGGAAATTTATGTAGAAACTAAACAACATAAAATAATGATTTCTAGTATAGGCACACGGCCAGTAATTTGGGGGGAGGGGAAAGTCAATTAAATCAACCCCAGTACATTATTGGTGCTTTATTTTATCGACCCCGTAAGGATGAAAGACAAAGTTAACCTCGATAGTATTTGAACAACATAACATAAAATATGTTAAATGATAAAAGCATATTACAAACAACAAAACAGAACAACTTCACCGAACAAATAATTACATAGATTAAAAGATATAGATAACTTACCCTCATCACCACTGATGTTTTGGATGCTCCTCTGCTTCAGTTACATCTGGGCAAGTGACTAAACATACCAAACGGAAGTAACCAAAGACAAAGGCGCTAATTCTGCCGTCTTCCCATGGCGATTCCTGCTTTGTTTAACTATGACGCTTAAATGTAATATTCACATTTGCATTTGTTACAATTTTCACCCCCCCCCCCATTGGAAAGAACGAGGTAACTATCTTATGGAATAACATAGGAATTGTATTTCGGTATCACCAATGTAGAAACTATGATAATTGTGGGGGTATAGTGTTGATGGTAGTGTTGTAGGGGTGATGTTGTTTGTTGTAGTGGTGTGGTATATATATAAAAATAATATGGAAAACGAAGAATCAGCGATGCATCGGAACACAATTTATTAACGTATTACAATTATTTATCCGGCTCGAGGTGCGATCTATTTGTGGATCGAACCTGACTTTGGATTCGCAATAAATAATTGTAATACGTTAATAAATTGTGTTCCGATGCATCGTCGATTCTTCGTTTTCCATATTATTATACTCTGCTCCGAAGGAGCATAGAGTGCTCAACCGGCATGCCGCCTATGGGCGCATCCGAGCAACCTTACTACAAATATATATATATATATATATATATATATATGTATATATATATATATGTATATATATATATATGTATATATATATATAGTCGATCGACTTTTATCAAATCGGACAGAGGAAACAATGTTTTCATTAGTCTTTCCAAATGCTAATACTATCTATCGGTCGTCGCAACTCCAGGTAGAAGGAACAAACATGAAATAAAGTGTCTTGCTCAAGGACATAACGCATCACCCGTCCGGGAATCGAACTCACAACCTCACGATTGCGAATCCAATTATCAAACTAACTCAGCCACGCGCCTCTACCAAATATATATTAGGTCTGTCCATAATGGAATCAAATTTCCACTGTCATTAACTCCGTCTCTCTTGCTCTCCTCACCTCTCACCATTATAAAGAAATGGGGGAACCACGCACTTAAGTGTAATTAAGTTGCCGGTGAAGGAAAAAAATAGCAATCAGCAAGTCAAGTTACTCTCCATATCGTAAATGGGAACGATATCTAACAAATTATCCGTCTTTTTCCTGATATATTTCTCTTTGTTATATCTCATATTTTATCAGTGCATTGCTGGTTGCAGGTGTGCAGCAGGTGAAACAGTACAATACACAGGTACAAATAGCAGCAATTGAAAACACTGGTTTATTGCTGTTCTCGCGAAAATATATGCACATACATACATGATGGCTGCCCCCGCGTTATCGAGTATGGACATTGCATGATGTAACAATATTAATAATTATCAATTAATGTTATCGTGCAATGCCTGTGCATGAAGATTTTTTTTAAAGTGAGGAAAGACTGTGCACTGAGCCAATCCCACTCTCTGAGCGACAGTAGCTATAACCCGAAAAGAAGAAAAGATCACATCATCGGTAACTACTGAGCCGCATGATTTATGTCGGAGTTATCCTAGTTTCCTGAGTTGCCTTCTCCTAGAAGAATGCCCTGACAAAGGCTAGGGGTCCATCACTCCCAGTGGTTTAACCACGGGATCGGGTATCCAGCCCGATTATTTATATGTCTCGGCGCATATATACACATATGTATACATGGATATACATATGTATATACATACATATGTATATACATACATATGTATATACATACATATGTATATACATACATATGTATATACATACATATGTATATACATACATATGTATGTATATACATACATATGTATGTATATACATACATATGTATGTATATACATACATACATACACAGTTGAAGCCAACTCGTATCCGAGTACGACCACTTCTTAGAGAAAAAAAAGAAAACAGACATTGACAAAATGACGTGTTATTGATGTTGCTGTCGCTGATGCCACCTTAGACGGCTAATCAAGCCAGGAAGTGACTTACCTGCACACTGTGTGGTATGACGTGTAAGTTCCCCACCTGCTTCAGTTTGATTGGCATGACATGCTTTCTGTACAGATGCCATATGCAAATTCACGGAGTAGTCAAAGGTGATATTTCCATGCTTACTAGTACAGCCGTTGATATACAGGTCGGCATCCTTCACAGGTACGGGTCTTCTTCGAACCCCATTCTGGGAGCAGACTAACATCACTCATATGTTTAACTATTATCTTTACTTCAGCATAAGTCCTCTGCGTCTTTTCAAATTCATTAACACCAGTAGTAATCAGATTTAGTTACTGGGCTCTGTTGCAAGACTTTCCTACGTTTCGGTTTATATATTGACCATCTTCAGGGTAGTTTTCAGGCATGTTTTAAGGTACTTGTGTTGCTTGCACTGCAGGTGTTTGCTTTGCGATTACACGTTTCCCAATATGTCCATATATCTTGAATTCAGAAAGCAAATTGTTGATGTGGACTCCAAAAAGAATAACACTAAATATATATCATGACAAACAAATTTTATTAAGATAAACTTAACAAAAATATACTAAACCAATCTGATACAGAACATTTTCAGGAAAAGAAGCAAATCATATGTTATTAGAATAATGA
Organism: Eledone cirrhosa; assembly: GCA_964016885.1. NCBI lineage: Eukaryota > Metazoa > Mollusca > Cephalopoda > Octopoda > Eledonidae > Eledone > Eledone cirrhosa. The sequence continues at coordinate 8,894,877 of OZ024750.1, read as the reverse complement.
AAATACAGAGGCATTTGTACAGTTATTGATGTTAAATAATATTTTATTTAACTATATTATCACACAAATAAATATATTAAAGAAACAAGTATATCATAAGTGGATATTTTTCAAAATGTATACCATAAACGATGTCTTTGAACGAATAAAGTGAAACTGGATGGGATCAGGGAGATAACTGAGTTTATTTGGCACACCAACCAATACAAATATAATGCTGTTGTGGGTCTTATAGCCCCTAAGTCAGCCATGATGAAATAAGTCTACAATGGTAGGTAGGGAGGTGACCGAAGGATTCCGTGTGATCCATAGTACAGGATATCCATCATATCTCTTGAGTTGAGTATATACAATAAAACAAACTGTTGTTGTTTATGTCGAAGTCCACTCCCACGGAGCGATCTTAACATCAATGTCATTCAAAACACATTCTTGATGGTGTAGATCTATAATGAAGGAATTTCAACTATTCACAATCCTGACTTGTTCTCAAATATAATATATCCAGGATTTATAATTTCTATTTTGTTACCAGTTTGAGAAACTACATAGAGGACTCCTCTTACAAAATATATTTTACTGGGGTGAAATTATGGTCGTTTAGAGAAATTTGCCAAAGTTTGAACTTTCATTTTTTAAAAAAATAATTCTAGGACTTTGGGTTTAATGTTTTGAAATTTCAGTATTATCCTGAATAAGGAGATACATTACATATACTCAAGTCCACTGTTTCGTTGCTGCCATCTTATTACTAATTCCCACTAACTATTACTGCACTGAGTTCCATTCAGCATCGATATTATTCAAATATCTACCTGAACCACACAAACACATACATACGTTACACACACACACACACACACACACACATATATATATCGACAGTCGATCGACTTTCGTCAAATATATATATATATATGTATATATATAATATTAAGAATATTAATAAATGGAAAATATCTTCATTAATATTCTTAATATTAATGATACTCCAGATAAAAACTGTAGAGTGCTTCTAATCTGTTGTAAAATTAACTTTGTTGAATAAAGTTAATTTTACAACAGTTTAGAAGCACTCTACAGTTTTTATCTGGAGTATCATTAATATTAAGAATATTAATGAAGATATTTTCCATTTATTAATATTCTTAATATTATATATATACATAATGTGTGTGCATGTGTGTGTGTGTATATATATATGTATATATCAATCACTTCAATGTAATAGATATTTATATTTTAGTCGTAGCCTTTCAGTTGATTACTCTTTCTCTATCAAGATGTGAAGATTTTAATACAAAATCCTTTCGATCAGTTTGCTTTTACCCTTAAGGTAGATTCTGCTTTTGTCTAAATCTAAATATCACGAGGGGAAATTTACAAGTGACAATTTAGCTGCTTCTTGTATAGAGGATGATAAATCAAATAGACAAAATTGTATTTCACGAGGAGTATACGTATGAGATTATATTAAACATGCATCATGCTGGAAAACTATAGATTTCTACATTATTTATCATTCATCTGGTGCATCGTTTTCTAGCCAAACTGATCCCACTAAATAACAACATACTTGTGTGTTGTTGTTATTGTTTAACCCAAGGTAATCTCTGATATTGTAAAAGTTATGCTTAACTATTTTGTTACATATTCCTCATGAGAAACACTGCCTATGAGTTTCAGATAATGCTGAAAATATTCAAGAATTTAGGATTGAATAATGGTTTCTAATTTCGGCTCATGGTCAGCAATGTTTGTGAGAAATAGCTATTTGATTATATCGACATCAGAGCTTGATCGTTATTTTTTTTATCGACGATCTCTGAAGGATGAAAGGCAAAGTTGACCTCGGCTGGCATTGAAATTAGAAAGATCCATTTTAAAATTCAGTGTAGTGTTTATATGCATAACCTATGGTGGCAAAAGTGAAATCCAATTTGTTGAAAGATTATATACCCGTATATGTCGTTGTTTCTGAGGACAGACAGCAAAGTGGATGTGCTGTTTCGAGGCTAATGGTATGGAGTTACTACCATCGAAAATGTTGCTGTCTGAAGCGATGGATTAATTAACTAATTCACTTCATCTAATTCTTTCGTTGTTTAACACACACACACACACACACACATATATATATATATACACACACATACACATATACATATATTTATTTATTTATATACTAATGGTCACAGCATAAGTCATCCGATAAAATGTTGTCGTTTTCTTTTGTTCGTCTTTTCTATCTCTCTGAAGTATAATACCTCATAAGTATTTTGCCTTATGGTACCAATGAACAAAATTGCAAGAATTTCATTCAGGATTAGAGCTAGGAACCATGGCACTAGATGTTTTCTAGCACTATTGATTCAATGGTAAACCTGGCGTGAAGCGGCAAATAATTTGACAGTTTGCTGAAGCTTGCCGGGCAACGGAACATGGAATATAATGCTGAATTCACGAGACAGCCACTAGAGAAAGTACGTGGTCGGGTCAATAATCTCTAATACTCGGTATGAAAAGAAAAAGCTAGAACATTCACTTACTAGAACATTCTCTTACTACCCCAGAATAGAAAAAGTGTGATGTCCTCTGGCCTTTTATATTTTCTTGAGTCTAACTCATATCGGATTCAGCTTCGATGGAAAGACAGTTGCGTCAAATTCACTATATTATTTATTACTTTACGATATGTACTATGTATTTGGATAGTGAAATAAGAAATACACATCAGTGTTGTATTTAAAAGTAAGGACACGTTTATAGTTATGATATAATATTTCTGAACACGTTACCATACCATCTCTAATCATGTTATAATACAGTGTTGTAACTGTATACCAATTTATGTTCTTAGCTCAATTCCCGCCGAGGTTAGCCTTGCTTTTCATGCTTATGGGGTCGATAAAATAAAGTACCAGTAATGTACTGGGATTGATTTAATCGACTTTACCCTTCCCCAAACTTGTTGGCCTTGTATCTGAATCAGAAATTATAATAACTGTATAATAACCAGGGTGCTGAAAGATTCCTGGCTTTGGGTAAAGAAAATAGAGGAGGATCAGTTAATTATGATTTTATTCAACATATTCCCCTCTTAGATTCACACACTTATTTCAGCGGTCCTACCTCATTTGTAACGGTAAGACCGATACCCTTAAGCCAGGATTTTTTCAGCACCCACGTATACAGTTTCAATGCATCAGATGAGCTTCAGCAAAATTTCTAGTTAGTTCTTTTCATTTACTGTTCATAATGCCATGCAGTGAAATCGACCCCGCTACTTATGGTTGTGAAACGAACATTGCTTTACATTTATTCGAGGTGGATAAATAAAGTACCAATAAAGCACTGTGATTGACTAAATATAATATATATTTATTTCGTACACCCTCTCTTTCTCTCTCTCCCCTTCTCGCTCATTATCACTCTTATTCTATCTATCTATCAGTATGTCTGTCTGTGTATCTTTTTGTCTGTCTGTTTGTCTATCAGAATCGGCAAATATGTGATGTAGAGGAATTGAACTCCGAAATATATATATATATAGAATCAGTGTTGCCACGAATGGAATTTATTGGACATATTACAACCATTTCTCTGGCGAAAATCTGTTTCGTAGAATCAAGACGTATCCGCGGACCTTGGGATTTTCAGAGTCAGGTTCGATCATCACATCGATCGTGCCTCCAGCTGGTCGCCAGAGAAACGATTGTAATATGTCCAATAAATTCCATTCGTCGCAACACTGATTCTCTTTTTTTCTGTGATATATATATATTTCGGAGTTGCAGTGGTCTGGCAAATGAATTGATCGGAGACGGGGAAAAGAATGATAAACATAAGCTTAACTATCTTTGCATGTTTTTGAATGGCTAACATGAAATTCGTATATATATATATACATGAATGTATGTATGTACATGTATGTAGATATATACATATATGTAGATGTATACATGTATGTATTGTTTTACAGTTGGATTATAGAGTATTATTTATCTAAACTAAGCTCGTGCTCTCGTCCATCACCACTACGTTTCCCGTTTCTGTTTTCATTCGTCTGGATATACATTACATATATAAGTCTTGGTGTTTATGCAGCTAGGTATTTGTTTTGAATATCTGTCTGTATGGATTTATAAATGGATTTTCGTGTACGTTTGCTTATGTGCATGTGTTTGAATATACGAGGTTAATCAAAAGCGTCACAAACATTCACTTAAGTGAAATTTCTTATCAGAAAACTACGAAATATGATTTATGTTAAGAAATGTGTGTAACACAGTGGATTTGAGCTCGGCTCTAACACTTGTGAAAAAGTGGTTCTCCATTATTCAGCCTTATTGCATCAGAAAAATCGTTCCTTTTTTACAGAATTTACTTTTACAGAATATACTTTTTTAAAGAATATTTATGAACATGTCTTAGGTCAGTTATCATTGAATGTTTTTTTTTGTTGCCCAGATTTCGTAGATCTATTTTCAAGGGCGTTACTGTTGTGAATATCCAGTAATTTTGTAAATGAATTTTGTGGACGCTACCTTGTAATTTGAGGAATATTTGGTTGCTATTTTTTGAAAGTCGTGTAACCGCATAGAGGCTCTCTTGTTGGGTCATATACTATAAAGTGTATTGACAAATTCCATGGTTCTTACATACATTCGTGGATTCTGTGCCACCTAACAATTAGGATATTTACAATAGACACAAGCTTACATTCTGATGGTGAAAACTGTTGATTAAATCAATCACTGTATATGACTGGTACGTTTGTCGACCCAGAAAGATGAAATGCAAAGGTGATATTGACAAATTCCGAATAAATATTTGATTTTGGACTCAAAATAGCCAGCAAACAATTCGAAATGATAGATATTTTAAATATATAAATAAAAAGAACATGTTCATATATAGTTCAATATATATTAATAAATACTTGTAAAATATTGATTCAGACGATGGAAATACTATTTACACTCAATTTTTATATCTCTGAAAGTAAGTCTTTTTTTTTTTTTTTTTTTTTTTACTGTAAAACGTAAAATTGATAGCTTCTAGTAGTGCTGAAGTACAACTAGCAAACACGATTGACAAAAATCCAATATAGGATGAACAGAAAACGTAGAGATATGCGAACAAAAGGTTTATATAAACAAAAGATATCGATCAATATTTTGCTTAATGTTGTCAGTAAATGTAAACTATAGTATTCTTGATGTATGTTTAGGAATTTTGATATTATGTTGTGTTCACATGTAATGATTGAGTTGTTGAATGAAGTGGAAGAAAATTGATTAACATTTCGCAGTTAAGAATCATTCTGCTGTCATTTCACTATATTATCGAAATACCATTGAATATATGGAAGATTTGCATTGTGTCTGTCATTGATGAGAGTGTTGCTACCTCTACAGTGAATTGTGTAGAACTAACGGTGATTTGCAGAAAGTAATTAATGAAGTAATGAAAAGGTGAGAATCTATGGAAATGTTGAGGTGTGAGAAAGCAAGAGATAAGTGTTGAATTATATAGCAGTAAACAAAATATTTACAGCAGAATAAGAAGGAATAAAGCCATAATGGATAACTAATTGAAACTTAGACAGTTCAACTCATTATAGAAACAATTATCACATTATATTTATATATAATCTCAGTAAAAACAAAATTCAATGGCTGTCGCAGTTTCCACTCCTTACATATCAGAACATATTTCCTTCATGCTATCACCTTTCTTTCTTTTATAAATCAGAATATCTAATGTGTTAAACAGCAGATGAAGTTGTTCGGGCCTCTTACTTACCATGGTCACACTTTAGCTACATGCGTTAAACATGGGATGAAGTTGTTCGTTCCACTTACTTACTATGGTCACACTTTGGCTACATGTGTTGAACATAGGATGAAGTTGCTCGGTCCACTTATTTAATTTGGCTACATGTTAAACAGCAGATGAAGTTGTTCGGCCCACTTACTTACCATGGTTACACTTTAGCTACATGTGTTAAACAGCTGATGAAGTTGTTCGGCCCACTTATTTACCATGGTCACACTTTAGCTACATGTGTTAAAATAATTCTAGAGCATGCCACAAGATGGTTTCATCCTACACATGAACAATATATAAACAAAATACCATCACCAACGTGAAAGACAATTTTACCCAATTACATTTTGATGATTAAATTAAGTTTGATGGAAGAAATAAATAAGTATGACTTCTGCTTCATATGGTTTATTTAATTTTATCTTCGATAATTATCCTTATACGCTCTATATACAAACGACAGAAAACTTGTAAAACGACAGTAAATTTGTTTCTATGAGCATCCTAGCATATAAAAATATACCAGTAAAAGAATTCAAATAGCTAACTAAATACAAATACCTAGACATAGAAATAGAAATGGCAAATATAGATTCATAAAATAAGTAGCAGACATGGAAAATGTGTACTGAGGTATCATTACAACAGATTCTTCCCGCCGCCGAAAGCTAAATAAACTAAACAATCTCGTTTATATCATTTATAAAGTGTGATACAAACCTCGCGCCGATTTAAGCAGCCACCACCACCACCAACAACAACATCTCCACTACAACCAGCATCTTAATTATATAAGTATCAACAGGCAACATAGAATTTATAAGTGACATCTTAAAACTGCAACGTTCCCAAGGGATGATAAGTAAAAGATGTGACAAACATGTTGGCAAGATTCCATGTAAAACATTTCCAGAAATTCAATATGTAGTATTGATTAGTAATGCACGCATGCAGCAAAGAGCTCTCTCAATGGAAATACGAATTAGACTAAGTTATCTGCCTAATCTCCTAATTTAGACTTTATCACTGTATACTTCATATACACTCAGCACCAAGTTCTATACATGCATACTCACACACACACATATATATATATATATTTACACACACACATACATATATATATATAAAACAAATATGGTGTGGTAAGATACCAGGTGGACCATAATGCACCAGAGTACTCAATACTGGTGGCTAAGTTCGAATCTAGCTGTCGAAACGACGGGAGCTCAGCCGTCGGGGTCCTGACTCTTTCCCTATATATATATATATATATATACAAGCAGGTAGCTGAAGGGCGATTGCTCACTCACTGCCCTAGGTGATAGGTAATGACCCAACAAGGGATTGTAAAAAAAAAAAACCCCGCAAAAGTAGGAATAATAATAATAATAATAATTGTTTCTACTTTTTGGCACAAGGCCAGCAATTACCCAGTGCATTACTGGTACTTTATTTTATCGACCCCGTAAGGATGAAAGGCAAAGTCAACCTCGGCGGGATTTGAACTCAGATCGTAAAGGGACGTAACTATGCTGGAAAGCATGGCGTCCGACTCTCTACCGATACTGCCAATCCACCATGGTTTCTGATTTAGGCACAATGCCAGCAATTTATTGGAGCGAGGGGAAGTCGATTAAATCGACCCCAGTACATTACTAGTACTTTATTTTATCGACCCTGTAAGGATGAAAGGCAAAGCTAACCTCAGCGGGATTTGAACTCAGAACGTAAAGGGCCGTAACTCTATGCCGCAAAGCATTGTGTCCGACGCTGTACCGATTACAAACAATCCACCGCCCTAATAAAAATAGTAACAATATAGTGATTAGTGACCACTATACTGATACCAATGATCTTTGTTATGCTTAGTTTTTAAAAATCTTGTTTGATTTGTTTCGTATTTTTCGGTCGTTGGGGTACCTCAAAAGAAAGGGTTATTTTTCTAACAGTTCATAGTTTCGTTGAGTACATATATCTAGATAGACTACATTATCATGAAGATTGCGAGAACATTCCAATCTCCATACTGTAAATTAGCAAGCAATTCGAGTACTTTATTTTAACCTCTGTATTGAACTGTGTCATTCACTATTCATCAAGTACAGAAAACCTGAAAAACATCCTACTGACTAAGACCCGTACCTTCATAGATAAGACACTGGTCTATAGTTGTTAGGAAATCAGGTTAACTACTTACCACAATTGTGTAACTGAAATACATCGAGTTATGGATCCTGATAAAAAAAGAAACGAAAACACCTGCATTGTCTAAATACTGATGACGCGTGAGTTGATAATCCTATACGCCATTCAGGTGACCATTTAACCACTGAATCCGACAAGCGAAAACACTCTGATTTATAGGCAAGAATGCGAAGGCGTTAGTAACATTAATCTTTCCAAATGTGAGTTGAAACTAACAATTCATTGACATTCAACACGAACATTAGCGAATAGTGTTTAAAACCCCATTATCGATCAATTAGATAATGATACAGGTTTTAGAATATTATTTTAGTGGCCACCCTATGATTATCTAGGAGAAAATATATTTCATTTAATTACAGGAGAAAATATATTTCATTTAATACAGGAGAAAATATATTTCATTTAATTCACAACAAGCAATATATAACACCAGTCTCATTAACCCATTCACGAAGCGAGTAAGTTTACATCTTGACAATTGTTTCTTCGAAGTGAACCCGCAAGTAGATATTGCTGCATAATCCCAAAAAATAGAACTCCGACCCGATCGCAGTAAGTAAAGCGGTTGTTCGATGACTCAGGAGGGCAGAAGATTCCATCGCTAGATGTTCGATGATAAACCTATCAGAAGGCGACCAGCCCTTCAATAACTTGAGCTTGTCAGCTTGTCGGGCAACGAAATCTGGGTGTGACGCTGAATTTTTCAGGTTGCTGCTGGAGAAAGTATTGCCAGGTCACGTCACTGATGCAGAGCCTACCACTGCAGAACAGAAAGGCTGTAATACCATCATGCCTTTTACCATACCTTGGGACTAATTTCACTAGTTACAGCTGCGATAAAAAGCCAGTTATATCCAGGTTCGATGATGCATAATAACGCGAGAAGACTGAGACCATCTACTTTTGGATTCACGGATTCACAATAGCATACGTGTTGCTCGCAGCTCCGGAGACCTTGCCTCTAGGGAAACAACGATGAGGAAACAACCCCTGTCCAGCTAGACACCAGTTGACTGCACGGCTACAGCGTTAAGCTAGGCCCCACAATGAAGTTGGGAGGCAGAGTAAAAACATTGTAAACGGAGTTGGTGAACAGGGGTGCAAGGATAGTGTGTCATATTCTTCTGGGATAGACGAGTATGGTTGCTTCGCAGTCTGAAAATATGGAAACTATGGTTTCGAAGCTGTAAGTTAAACGAGAAGTCATTCTACTGTAAGATAGAGTTTTCTATTTCTCTGAGAAACATTCACTGTATATAAATAAGGAATAAGAAGAATAAGAAATGAAAACAGGCAATGACTTACAAGTTGGTGATTATATTTACTTGAAAGTTTCGAGTATGTGAAAGTAGAGTGACAAAACAGGAAGATCAAACAAAGTTGTAGTGATGATGAAAGATATTCACAACTTTTAACATTTCCTTCTAGAATGTAGAAGTATGTATCAGATTAGTGAACGATTTTCTTTTAATGTTTACTACGAAACCACTCATTCAGTGAAGTTGGCAATACCAGACAAGAAGATGCCTATAACAAGGCGCATATCTATCTACCTATTGATCTAATCTACTTATCATTCTCTCTCTCTATCTGTCTTTTTGTCTGCCGTGCTCCCTACCTATATATATATATGACCCTCCCCAAGTATAACAATATATATATATATATATATATATATATACATACACACATACATATATATGTGTGTGTGTATGTATATATTTATCTCTCTCTCTCTTCGCCCACAACGAAAATCACACTCGCATCTCATAACAACAATACAGCACAATTATTTCACCTCAATTGGCCCCGCTCTCTTTAACATTACACCAAAACACATTAAAACAGAAACAGACCCTATAAATTTCAAGAAGTCTTTGGACAAATTCTTTCAAGAGATCCCGGATATGTCTCAATAAACAATAACTCTCTACTTGAGTGGGCCATGGTATCCAAATCCTGATGTGAAAGACTTTGCCAGGTGGTGCTATTAAGTTAGACATAGCCTGCGTAAATACTGGCCGAAACCTATCAAAGTTAAAGTTATATATATATATATATATATATAAAAGATCGAAGGCCATATTCAGTTGATTCAGGATTATTTAAAACTCCGTTATACATATTTCACTGAGGACTATCAATTATGATAGCCTGAGCTCTTCAGACGGCGAAACCTAAAATAAACATTGGAAATTCCTAAGAAATCTTTAAATTTAGGAAAAATCCAATAATATCCCAGAAAAAAAATTATTTTCATGATACAAAGGGCCGACCGAACGCGTGGTGTTGTTTCTTCGATGGCCGGCCCCTCGATGAAATATGAATAACGGAGTTTTATATAAACATTTATCAACTGAATATGGCCTCCGATCTTTTGTTAATATATAATGCTCCGACTTGCACCATTTATACAGGTCGTTGAGCGCTTCTTTTTATCTGCTTCGCAATCGACAGACTATAATGTGATCCGCACATCTCTGTTCTGTATATGTTCTGTTCTTTATATAATATATATATAAAGTGTATGTGATTCGGTGAATTACTGGTGATGGTACCAAAATGAACACTCGATCGATGCACAGGCACAATGTATATATTAAGAAAAACAATATTGACATATTTTCTATGATAATTACTAATAGCTTCATGGCCATTTAAAATATTCTAATTTGGCATATATTTATGAGACTATGTTTATAACCCTGGCCCACGTTATCACAAAACTATCGCCATAAACACATTATTTATGCAATAGTATATTTAAAAAAAGACTTGATTATCAGATATTTTATATTCAATATAAAACATTAAAGAACAATATATTTCAAAACAAAATATATGAAATGTGTGGGAAGAAAGATTGGAAAATTATGCGAACAAAAATGAATATCAAGTGATTTTTTGTTAGTATGTGAGGTTAAATACTAATGGTTAACTTCTATCATAAAAGTATTGAGAATGTTAGATTGCTTCCATAAAACATAATTGTAAAAATATTATTTTTTATTCAATCAGAAGAACAACATTTTTTTATTGTGGAAACGGAGAAAATATGGAATAATGTTATTCAGTATTCCTCAAATGTTTAAGTCTACATTATTGAGAAATTGTTCAATAAACGTGCAATACATTTTTGCTTTGGGTGGTGCCTAAATTATTCGATTTAACTTTATTGAGTTTAAGCTTTCTATCAGCTCCTCACAGCCAAGGAGAAAAATATGATGCAGTATTAAATGCCGAATTCAGAAATACTTTGAAATACACAAGAAACAATACCTGAACTAAACAAATTAGGTGTTCAATGGCTGTGTACAACTCAAGACATTATTTCTTCAGGAAAGACCTACGGCCCATACATCCAGTCTAAGAGAAATACTATATCTGCTATAATTCCAACACATTTACACTCTTTTCTGCATGTCACTGTTTCCCATAACTTACATCCCTCTATGAATCGACTCGAATTATTAACAACATCAAAGCTATTTCCATTATTAAACAATTGCCACCTTCCCCATGGCCCCTTTTCGAACCCGACTTACTTCAAAACGAGATCTCAGTTACACATTCACTCTGAGTCTGATGAATTAGGCTTACGCGATGCGCCTCTGATTCATGTATTACCCCAACACCTGTGTATTGAAACCCAAGGTGGTGCAATATATGTTGCGTGTATGAATCAATTAGTTACCTCCCTTGCACTAGATACAACACTCGTTTCCTTTCTCCTTCTCATTGATATTTCTGCTACACACACACACACACACACACACACACATATATATATATATATATATATAATATTAAAAATTAGGTAGTAACATGTGCTTACGCCATATTTTACTACAAAGAATAAGGATTAAAAAAAAACCCTTCTGAATGGAAAAATGGATGAATATTGACGTACATGCCGGACCAATGTGTTACCATTAGTCCGGCAAATGTGTCACCATTCAGAGGGTTTTTTTACTCCCAACTATCAGATTAATTCTATGTATACACGGCGTAAGCAAATGTTACTACCTAATTTTCAAATTCGCAAGCGGTTTCTAAACAAAGTCTGCTTTGTGTCTCCCTATTTATATATATATATACTATTCAAATTAGAAAATAGAATAGCTTTCACCGTATTTTTTACTAAAGAAATTTTAGCCTGATAATGGGGTTTAGAACCCTCAGATAAATGGAAAAAGATGAGTATCGAAAACATACTTACTCGTCATATAATATTCAGTTTTTAATTTCATTTTCGTCTACAACATTTATTCTGTTTATTCCTTAAAGTGTGTTTGTGTGTGTATATGTACATTTAAAAAAATTGTTTTCATAAAAAAAAAATTTATTTAAACACCTGCACTGGATTCTCTAAACAAATAATTTCATAAAGAAAATGCTCTAAATTATTTTCATAGTGACATATATATATAACTGTCTCCTATCACAAAACCATTATTTATGAATCTGTTGTCAAAATATTAAGTGAATATAAGCAACAAACAAACAAATGTCTGCTTTGTCATTTTTTTACACACACCAATATACACATATTAGCACCATCGCTTATTCCTTAAGCAAAGCACTCCCTAATTCTTCCTACCACACACAATGTCAAGCATGCATCGTCCCATAAATTTTGAAAGAGTTGTAGGGGCTCTGTATTGCCATACAGCGTTTCTAGGGCATTTTAAACCCTGGCGGAGCCCATCACATTTCCATGTGATGGGCTCCGCCAGATTTCTTCCAGAGAAGGGGGAGAGAGAGAGAGAGAGAGAGAATGGAAGTGAGAAAGAGATATAGAGGAAGAATCGATCCCAGTACTAGACTGATACTTTTTTATCGACTTCAAAACGATGAAGGGCAAAGTTGACCTCGACAGGATTTTAACTGAGAGTAGAGAGCTGAAACAATGCAAACCATTCTATCTGACGTTCTAACAACTCTGCCAATTTGCCGTCCAACCGTATTTAAAAAATCCCAAAGTACATATACACGCAGGTATACACAGACACACACACACACATATATGTTGATGTGTAATGTTGACAGACGTGAGAATGAGTACTGAATACCGAAGTAGAGTTTAAATATTCTTTATCATGGCTAAGCAGTGAAATGAAGCTTTCCAATCCCAGGAAAGTACTATAGATATAGTTGATAATTTCTGTTACTGAGATGACTTGGTTAAAAGTGGAGATATTAGAGAAAATCTGGGTATAAGATGTAAAGTACAACAGAGAAGACTGCGTTGGTTTAGACATGTAATGAGCATGGATATTGAGTGCTGAGTGAAGAATTGCCCGGAGATCCTGGTGGAAGTAAGTTACCGTATAGGAAGACCGGGAAATGGCATGAGCAGAGACGACAACAACACCACTACAGCTGAAAATTTCAATTTTTTTTTGTGCTACTGAAAGAAGTTTTATAAGTATTTACGTATTGATATAAATACAAGGTAAACATTAAAGAGTATCGGACGAAACTACTTACTACTGCACTGGGGCTTGATAAACACAACCACAAGGATATGGTCCGAACGTGGAAGAGCCGAACTCCCACTGCCATCGCCTCCATCTCTCCGTACGGTGAACAAATGGGGTCCCACGTGCTGGCCTCCCCCCACAGCCCTGGCAGACAGAATGGAGAAGGCGCTTTCGCTACGTTGCTAAGAGCTAATACAAAAATGCTAATACACGGTGAAAGGATTATTTCAACACAAAAAATGTTATGAAACTAAATGTTAGTTCTTCTCTTCTTATATTTCAGAGAAGGATTAACATTTAATCGTGTAGTATTATGTCTGTGAAATAGCTTCTAGCTGGAAGCAAAACATTTAAATAGCCATAAATAGCTATCTCGGCTATTTATGATATCCACTTCTAATTCCGCTTCCTAATTAAATAGCAAACCAGAATTATTATGGTGTACATAGTGCGAATCGGCAACTTATATACAATATCTGTACATATGTCTATAAAGAAAGATATTCTTCATATATAGAAAATCTAATGATTCAGTATGTACTATGCATAATGCCCTTCGTAACAAACGCATGAAACAATGTTAGTAGGAACGTTGTAGATCAATAGAAGTGTGCAATTATTACGTACACACACACACACATATATATATATATATATATAGGAAAATGCTTAACCTCAAGCCGTTTCGAGTCCAGAAATAGCCGTCGAAAGGGCTTGAGCTCTGCCGTCGGGATTAAACATTTTCCTATTACCCACTCTACTACCCTAAGTATTGAGTACTCTGATGCGTTATGGTCCATCTGGTTCATTACCACACCTCCTTCGTTATATATATATATATATATAGAAAAAGAGATGAAATCGAAAATGCAACTGGAGTCTTATTTAAAAAAAATATATATATATTTATTTGGTTCCTTATATATATATATATATATATTATATTTATATATTGTTATACTTGGGGAGGGTCAAATTGTTATAAGGCTATCTATCTATCTATCTATCTATCTATCTATTTATCTATTGATCTATCTATCTATCTATCTATCTATTTATCTATTGATCTAACGCCTTTTTAAGTCAGGCAAGAAGATATGTATGGTTTATATATAGGGAAATTATGTTTAAACAATAAGTATGTGGGGAATATGAAATGAAATAACGGGGACAACAGATACACCTTCTTTATCAATGCTGGACACTTTGAGGAACATTTAAATGTTTTTCAAGGATTCATTCAATAAGTCCTGCTTGAAGAAGGGTGCTTTCGCATAAGGAACGTATACAGTGACTCATTTAAACTATTGCTGTAACATTTCTGGTCGTGTGTATGCCCTTTACACCTCTCTGATATCACTGAGGGCCACGTTTGAAATGCTTTGTCTGTATGTATCTGAATATGAAACGTTGCGACTAAATCTGCCCTACTGAGGGGACTGGAGCAAGATGAAATAAAATGTCTTTCTTCAACACACAACGTACCGCCTGTTCCGGGGATCTAATTTACAACCTCACGATTATGAGCTTTAAACACTGAGCAACACACCTTCACATACATACATGTATATGTTTTAACATTATATATGCTCCGATGATTCCAGACCTATGTCTGGAATAAACGATCGTTAGCAATTAAATGCATTAAACAAAATTTGATTGTTATCTATGTTGTGTATATATATATATATATATATATATATATATATATATATATATATATATGTTGTATATATATATATATATATATATATGTTGTATATATATATATATATAAATACATATATATATGTTGTATATATATATATATATATATATAAATACAGATACAGGCACATACATATATATATATTCGTTTGAATATGGAAGATGTTACTGAATCTATATTATCATATTGCTTTACAAATATGTTAACATTTAATTAGTTCTAACAAGGCAATATAATCTTATTAACGTCCAACCCAATGGAGATTTGTCCACCGCTACAAGGCTATAATTTTGAGGCTTATAAAGATTTAACATTTGGGTTGGTAAAACTGTAAGGACGATAAAGAAAGTATTCGTCACATATTTCTTGTTCTTGACTGCATTATTGATTACGCTATTGAGTTTTACAGCTCGTCTCTGTGTACGCACAAACATGTTAGAGGTTTCATTTCATATGTAAGTAATTATGGAAAAGTATTTATATATATATATATATATATATATATATATATATATATATATATACACGTGTATATAAATGTTAATATCGTCAAATATATGGTATTAGAGGTTTCATTTCATATGCAAGTCATTATGGAAAAGTATTCACATATATATATATATATATATATATATATATATATATATATATATATACACACACAAATGTTAATATCGTCAAATATATGCTATTAGAGGTTTCATTTCATATGTAATTCATGGAAAAGTATTTATATATATATATATATATATAGGTATATATATATATAAATATATACCTATATATATATATATATATGTATGTGTACATAAATGTTAATATCGTCAAATATATGCTATGCTCAAATACTCATACATCAAACAATATGACAAGAAAAGAGAGAAAAAGAATAACAGGAAGGGTTAATAACCGCAGTGACACTATTATATAATTATCTCTTTACTAATGTTACAAAATCCCATGAAAGAGATTGATTTTATCAAATGATTATATGCTAGGGGGTTTGGCTCCAGATAACTTTTAATTCACAATATTTACAGAAAATATAGATAAAAGAAAATCAAATGATGTCACAAAACATACCATAGACATACCATACAGATATATTTAAGCATAATTACAATCTCAAACTTTTGTTTAATGGTTCTAATCTTGACGTAAATAACATTATCTTAAATTAGCAAACTTTAATTAAATCTTTCGTTTCAAATTGATAAGCGATAAACGAGAAATTATTTCAGAGCAAAACGCAGACTATTTTATTTAGGAAATAATGTATTCTGAGGGCTAAATATACGTATGATAAAACATGTGTCTAGACACCTTAAACGTTTGAAGTGATATCGTTTAGATAATTACTATAAGAGAAAAATATTTTTTCGATAATTATCGACAACATTCAACTATAACAATTTACAGGAATATACCACATTGCTTTGGATGTTAAATAATAAAAGTAAAAATTAATTCATATGTTGTATATTTTTAATCTGTGATGAATATATGAGATAGAAATAGGCAAGTTTCTATCCTGAAGCATCGAAGACCAAACCAACAATAACAACATTAACAACAAAAATAATCTACTCATTAGATCAATAGAGTTTCAAATTTAGATTTAAGCTGTAACAAATATTGATTTATTAAATAAGAAATATTCAGATATCTATATAAGAAGAAAAAGAGAAAGGTATGACGTGTGTATGTTTGTAAAGTATGTTCGTGGCGTAAGGAAAGTGTCCTTAGTTCATAGTCGATAAAGTATTATGAATTTGACACGGCAGGAAATTACCATTTCCTTTACGATTATGGCCAAGAATAATGATTTTTAACACTGTCACAGGACCATAAATCTATAAAGAAGGAGAGCAAGTAATTGAATTGATCCAGTATCTAACTGGTACTTATTTTATAAAGTCCCAGATGGATTAGAAACAAAATGATTCGTAGCAGAATTGGACCCATAACATAAAGATACGTAACAAAATAATTTACTATCTTTAGTTCTGCCCTCAACAGATTCTGTTACTGTTCACTCCCAATACATTTTGTAAGAAGTAATAAAATGGATAATTTTCAAATGAATAAAACATATAAAAAGGAATGCTGTGAAGAATGAATCTACAGTAGATTGCTCAAGTTTCAAAGAAATGTCAAATATACATAAAATATGAACACTGAAATGTATTTACAAAGTTTTCAAATTATCTTCAATAAAAACAAAAAAACAAAACAAACAAGCAAGAAAGAAATATGAAGAAAAAAATGAAACAATTATTATTATTAGCCAATTCTGTGTTTCACGACTTGATCACAACATTTCAATGCTAATATTTTAGAAGAATCAAAACAAAAATAACTTATGTTCAAATTCATTGGAAATACATAGTTTCGACTAGGGTTGCACCGATTAATCGGTAAATTATCGGCATCGGCCATATCGGCTATTTTGTTGATTAATCGGTATTGTCGTTTCATGCCGATTAACCGGTTTTGAGAATCGGCCATTTAATCCTAAGGAAATCAATGTTTATTCACCGTGTTACAATAGTATGATCGCTGCTTAAGTAAACAAAATTAACTTATCTTGTGTAATAGGTGAGATAAGTAAGCGAAATGTGAATATTTTCTGAGCCAATGTGAGGGTGTTGGGTGGTGGACTGTTAAACAATACACCCGCTTCCCTTAGAAAAACAACAACAGCCAATCACCATCTTCCTTACTAATCAAGTTCGGAATCGCATTACAGTGAAGGGATTCAACTTAAGTGAATCTATTACACCACCAACGTTTTCACAAGTCACAAAGTTAGTGCAGGAGAAGGAACCGTCTCAGTTTCCATAGCTAACAAGAAATATATTATTAGCCTCCCTTTTTTCATTGATCCATGGTTGGTTTACATTTGGCTGTATATCAACATAACTACTGAAATTATACAAGTTGGTGTTACGGTCACCCAATGGTTAAACCAAACGGAAACCTATGTGTAGCTCTAATGGAAAGTGTTGTGTACACACTGTTGCGTTATTGAATGACACAGGTTAATGAAAATATAAATTAGAAACTACTGTAATGTCAGCTTAATTTTCTTTCATCATCTGCTCTCAAATAGTAGATACATAATTGCGATTAATTATGAAATATAATATATTACCTACAATTAATTAAAATTATAATAGGTATTTTTATATTAGAATGCATAATTACATTAAAGATAATCGGAGGCTGATTAATCCGTATCGGCCGATATGACAAAACTGAACAATCGAAAATCGATAATTGGCCAATTTATGTATCGGTGCACCCTAGTTTTGACAGTTTCGTTAGTAAATAAGCTGGATTAGCTAGATACTGAATACATTACACCTTTGTTGAAGCTACAGTGAATGTTGTTAGTTAGTGAGTTATATTTTCCTTATTTGGGAAGATTTGTTCGAACAGAAAATGCAATTTGTTAGATTGTTATTTGAAATAAAAGAAGGAAATTGCAACTAAACTCACATAGTTAATATAGCGTCATTAATATACATCGGTATTTTCATTTTGTATAGGTTCATTTATAGACGGTAATATGTTTCAAAGGATCATCGTTCGCTAGATGCTGCAGACTTCTTTACAGACATCGTAACCTGGCCACTTGCGTACTCAACTGTCATATATTTCGTAGTTGCATTTCTTTGATCAACGCTGCCAAAATATTTCTTTCTTTGACACATAATCATATTTTTTAAATTCTGCTGGAATTTATTGCTGAAAAAACAATATATGACAGGATTTGTTCCACTGTTCGCAAGTCCCAACCATTGTGCTATCGGCGTGATAACTTGATTTAATAATGCCGTTCTTTCCAAATTCGGTATAAAGAAGAAGCAAAGTTGTATGATGTAAATTGGTAACCAAGATAGTGCAAAGAGAAGTACAACGACAACCAGCATTTTTACTACCTTGATTTTTGATTTCATAATTACTTGAGATTTATCGCATAACCCAGGTGAATCTCTATTCCACACGCGCAGGCCGATTAAGATATAACACAGAATGATTAGCAACAAAGGTATCGTGTAGCAACAGAGAAAAATAGCTGCAAGGAAAAATGCTTTTCCCGTTTCCACATCTGGCCAATTAGGGTAACAAATAAATACATTACTGTGTGGTATTTGCGTATAGAAAACGGCCCATGGTATCATTACAAGAAGAGCGAATATCCAAGTAGATACTATAATAACTCTTGAGACAGTCGTTGAAATTTTGAACTGTAAGGTGTAGCATATAGCTAAGTATCTGAAAAAGAAATGGAAAAAATATATTAGTGTGTACATATAAATATATATATTATATATATATATATATACATACATACACACATACTTTCGTATATATATATATATAATAATAATAATTATAATAATAATAATAATAATAATAAAAATTAGGGAACAAAGAATCAGTGTTGCATCATATACATATGTTTAACTGCCGATCTCAGCTCGAGGAACCATCGATTATGTTCGTTCCTGACTCTGGAATCGATAGCTCCTCAGATATGTGCTTTCACATGTAGACGCACGTCCAAATGTTGGTGGATTATTAGACATATATATATATATATATATATATATATATATATATAAACATATATATTCCACCCATGTATATATATGTATACGTGTGTGTGTATGTATGTATGTATGAGTGTGCGCATATATATAAAATCTTGAATGTTTTAGTCGGAAATATAAATATATATATATATACAAGAAAGTACGTCTATAGAATCATTTGATATATATATATATATATAACAAGACAGTAAATTCTCTAAGTATTTCTAATAATGAGAGATATGCAATTCAATTACCAAACGATTATGGAAGCTGTTGAAAAAGAGATTTATGGGTATAAAACATGCTGGGGAATGACATGTATGTGCAGCAGACGATATTAAGAGAATAATAATGGAGTTCATCAATATATAATCTTTAAATTATAATCTAGCAGGGAGAAGAATATTCATAAATCTTTTATAATTAATCGTTAGTACGGTGAAGTAAATGGGTAGAATATGGTATTGCAATAGGAAGTGAATTTTCATTTAATCTAAGTACATCCAAGACCGGATTTAATAGAGGGCAATTGACCCGGGCGGCCTGCAATGGGGACCCCACCAGCAACGGCCGTAGAAATTTATTTGTGCCCTCAGTCAGGCTTTCTAGTTTTAGTAAGGTTAGCATTTTTGAATTTAATACCTATATATATAACTTTTCAATTCCAACTCCTTCTGTCAAGCTAAATTTGATATGTAAAATTGTGTGTGCGTGTGTGTGTGTGTGGGGGGGGTGGATGCTGTGCATTCTAATTTTTTGTGTATGAGGGGTCCCCAAAACCTGAAGTGCCCCCTGACCTCCAAGGTGAAGCAAAAGAGTAGAATATGGGGTTGCTATAGGAATAATATGATTGCTGGAGCATTTTTATTGAATGAACTACATCTTACTAAATTGTCCAATAAGAGCAGTTATATTTACATATATTGTTTATAAATGTAAAACTGAAACTCAGCATGAATTTTATTTAGCATGTTAAGAATATTTATTTATCATACAATATTAATATTGATTTTGAAAGTAAATGTCATATATGAATAAGATATTCAGAAATAAATATACTACAAAGAATAACAAAATAAACAACAAAACAACAAGAAGAGAACAAAGAAAATATAATTTATAAATTCCATCATGCATTACTAATTCATTATATTATAAACATTACATATAAACTGATATGCAAATGAATGGAACCCTTCATTGTTTTGATTAACGAGTTCTTCCAATTAATCATAATTAACCAATCGTCTTTGTAAATAAAGTTTAATGATACCTAAACAAATATGAAAAATGATAACATGACCCCTAGAATAATAAGAAACATTACCATTCAAAATTGTTCTTCCCCACCGCTGTTAAAATTCGTTTATCTCACAATTATATCATTAAGCTTAGATGACTTTAATTTAAATTTCTATTATAGATGCCTATACAAAAGGGAATTTATTGTTCTCACAAATTATCTTCACATAATCATCATTATATCAACGAAACGCACATTTATTTTGATGAAAATGTCAGCACGCGAGGATGATTTTAATGAAAGCTAGCTAATCAATAAACAGGATGTAAATATTTCTGATGTCGACAATTTCTGAAAGATACGATTCAATTAGTTTCCGTAAAGTTTAACAACTGAAGCTTCGTAATTTCGATATTGGTCTTAATAATATCTCCGGTATAATGAGACCCATCTATTGGATCATCAAGTATGAAATTTGTAGAAAAAACAAAGTTTCATATACCTCACTACAAATTTCATAATTGACGACCCAATATGATCTAAACACTAAAGCTGGCTATATATTAGTGAATAACTAGAATTGCCCACATTTGAGGGAAATTACTTAATACACACTAATGTAAATAGCTTTGATCTAAAACAATGTAAGGCAAGGTATAACTCTTAAGCGAACATGGTAACAAAAGGAGAAGAAAGAATCAGGATACTGGGTTTGTTTATCTATTTGTGTATGCTGGCATGTGTACGAGTATATTTAGGAATGTGATCTCGCATGACATATTAGCTGTAAGTGTAGTGACTCGTGTGTTTGTGTATTATACTCTGAAGATATTAATTTTCTCTCAAGAAAACCAACATAAGGTCACCTTATACCCAAGTGTCTTCTCTCTTTCTTTGCAAGTGTAATTGAAAACGGTTTCTACTTGAGGGGAAATTTTATGGAAAGCAGGTGAGAGTGGCGAAAATATCGTGGCGATATCCATTTATATTAACTATCTATCTCATAAATGAAATTAACAATATCGTCTCTCTCTCTCTCC
Source organism: Eledone cirrhosa (assembly GCA_964016885.1). Taxonomy (NCBI): domain Eukaryota; kingdom Metazoa; phylum Mollusca; class Cephalopoda; order Octopoda; family Eledonidae; genus Eledone; species Eledone cirrhosa. Next base: position 8,872,756 of record OZ024750.1, on the reverse strand, counting down.
ACACACACACGTATATAGGATAGAACCAGATACAACTAGTTAGACCATTACTCAACAGAGTAGAATATGACTATATTATAAAGAGTCGGGGTCAGACGGCTGAGAACTTATACATATATATATATATTGAAGTAGTAACACATCAGTTAGTTCACCATACCGAGAACAATTGTTTCACCTTATGCGGGTCTTCAGCTCGGACTGGTAAGGGTTATACGGAACAGGAAAAACAACTGTTTGAACACGCATGCGCAGAAACGGTCACTTCACCCAAGCGATGCAAAACCACGGGCGAAAGGTGTTGCTACTTCTACCAAACTCGTCCCATGGATTGAGTGCTCTACCACTACGCATATTACCTTCCAGTGTTCTACCTTTATATATATATATAGATAGATAGATAGATAGATAGATAGATATAGATATATATGCACACACATGTGGATTAGACAAAACCTCAATCATATACTTCATTTATAAAAGCGACCATATCACGAGAAGGACATTAATAGTAAAAACAAAAGTTTTCTTTTTCTCTCTATAGTTTCATTCTATTTCTGTATCAATTGTTGGCAATCTTCCGTTGATTGGTGGTCAACTTCTACTCGCTTTTACTTACTGTTTCCTTTCCTTTAAATTCGATACTACAAATATATTGTGATTGATGTCGTATGATGTTATCAGGGAAAGAAGAAAAAAACTACCAGTAAATTATTTAACGCAACAGAAATAAGAAATTAGTTTGCTTTCACCAATACGTATCACATTCTAATCAAATTTGGCGTTTAACCAAAGGAAACGTTTCTTCTACCAATATTTATTATCATCATTTTTATTAGACTGTTTCACAGTATAGATAGCTCCTCGGTAGTAATACACATCGATATGTGAATAGACATAGACTAAATGAAACTTTATCGTTATGTTCTTTACATTGTTAGATCCATTTAAAGGATATTTGCTTTTTCCAACACCACACATTATCACCCTTCTCAACAACTACAATAAGGAATGGTGGAGTGAAGAACTAAAACAACTAAGAAGCGAAATGACACAATCGTTAAAAAAATAGAAATACCATTCCACAGATTCTAATTATGAAAAATGTAAAGGACTAAAGAAAAAGTTTAAAAGGCAAATAAAACAAGACAAGAATGATTTGTGAGCTAGCAAAGCTAACCTGGAGTTCATGGGTGATATATGGTGCATATACAACTCAATAATCAAACCGAAACCCCCAAGAGCTAAAGAATCAAGAGCTATTGATACATGACCATCAATGTAAGATAAAGTTGCGCATGCACATTCGCACAGATACTCACACATACATATACATATATATACCATACATACAAACATACATGAATACTGACATGCATCAACGCAAACATACGTACACATACACACAGTTCCACGCATACATGATGGTTGACAACACGTGTAATCCCATTGTGCGTCTCCCTCCATCTCTCTCTCTCTCGCCTTTCTCCTAAACAAGAAAGCTTCTTTACTAAGAGCTCTCTAGATGCCGACATTACATACACCCTCATCTCAATACAATTTGTTCATCTTCCAAGCACCATCTGCACTTCAACATGCGATATATTCAACATGCGATTATTGGGGGGGGGGGGGGCTGAAGAATTGGCAAACAAAGAATTTCTAACCGAAGAATTACAACTGCCACCCGTTATATCATACATTCTGAGTGTGAAACATCAAAGTGGTGGTATTTCATTCTCGCAGATGAAAGTGACACCCCGTTTGTTACATCGAAAGCTCTGCTGACTGTATATGGCTCCAAAATGTTCTTATACTGTTTAGTCTCGGAGGAGCGAAGGGTAAACAAACATGGATTAACACTTTAGAGTTTATGCGTGGCGAGTGTCACTCTTTAAATGTCTGAAGCTATTAAACCATCAATAAACAAAACCAAAATCAAGTTCGTCAGAGTCTCCAAAGCCCAAACATTTCTTGTCAGACCTTCTGGTGTGTATATATATATATATAAATACAGATACAGATGCTGAAGCATAAATACTCAGTATTGGATGGCCATTGACACCCATGTGTTCTTTGCACATTTACCTTGTGTATGTCAGAGCGTTTTTGAACACAGCTGTTAATCCATAACCTGGTACAGCCTGTCGCATGGTCGGGTTGTCGGCAACTGAATCGATGGTCATACCATACATACATGCATACCTCATGTATACATAAATACATATATATACATAAATACATATATACATATAAGCATACATAGAAACAAACCTGAAACCAGAATAGCAGCATAAATAGCAGGTGACATAGGGAAAGACTCCGAGCAAGATGGCTGGATAACATCCATGAGCTCGGCTGGTCTCGCTTGCAGATCCAGCTGGATCAGTTGGAGACGGTTGCTTTTGATAGGACCAGCTGGGGGTCGTATTTGAGCACTCTGCGCCCACGACCCTCTCAGGAATAAGTGGGCAAAGAAAAAGACGCAGGTGACGACAACGACTATTTGAATAGATCCATAAATAGTTTTAACATGGCTCTTTTCAATTCATAAATTAAGGCAGATTCTTATATTTCTTAATTTTACATATTATTTCACAAATTCCTTTCCCCTACTACTTTTAGAACGACGATGAATGCAGCTTAATTTAATCACTGTCGTCATTGTCAGGTTAAAGATAAAGTTATACCCTGTGCTTAATGTAATTATTATCTACAAGTATCCCTTCCAATGTGATCACAATATGTGACTACCACTGCAACGTTCTTTTCTCAGAGAGTTATTTAAAAATGAGATTGGCATGTAATGAAATTTGTTCTTTGTTCCCAGTAATATGCAATGGTCAAACCGTACATTGAGTTATCATAGAGCATTATGCAATTATCTATAAAAGTCAAGATGCGTACACGGTAACTACAATTTATTTTAATAATGCAGCACGTACATGTAAGGCCAAGACCAGCCACTATATAGAGAAGATGAAGAAGGATGATACAATAAGGCATTAAGTACAGGGCAGCATATACACTTATTAATACCTTTGTTAATATTAATAGCAATGATAGAAGCATAGAAATCATAAAGTATAGTTGTAAGTAAGAAATATAGCGATGTTTAGAATAGACAATAAGTGGAGAAGATGTTTAAACATTCGACAGTGTACATTCATTGTAATTTGTTCAATTCGCGATGAACGTACACCATGACAACATATGAAAATAGATGCTGTGAAATTCTACTGTCAAAAAATATAAGGCAACTTCAAAATTAAGGCTATAGAAAATTAAGTTAAGACTATATATATATATATATATATATATATATATATATATATATATATATATATATATATATTTAGTTGCGGATATACTGTTTACACGCACAGACACACACTCCAACTTTCCCTCAACAAGACCTTACATTAGAGAATGTAGTCTCATATATATACATATATATAAATAGTAACACAACAATTAGTTCACCATACCGAGAACAATTGTTTCACCTTATGCGGATCTTCAGCTCGGACTCATATACATATACATATATATGAGACTAATGTTTTACTTGATTAGAGCTGAGTTTGGGAAGCAGTATCATATCTGGATTTCATTGTTTAATTTATAAGCTTGGTTGTGTTTTTACTAGAAGCACATCTCACCCCTCACCGATTTTATTGCTATCCTATCCTGCATTTAATATTTCTGTATTTTTGGTATCACAATTAACATTTTCGAAAAATACATGAGTGGAAACAAAACAGTGCAATCAAATTTTTGCGGGAAAATATCTTACCTTCTCCAATAAAAAATATTATGTATTTTGCGAAATCCAGAGAGTTTCAATAACGACCAGAAGTCGACCCTAAATATTACTAATAGCTTTAGGAAAGCCATGAACGACACCACATCCTTTTAACTTGGATTTTGAAAATAGGTTTATAATTATCAATTTTCATTATACTTTTGTAGCTGTCTCGGTGGCCTAGTTGGAAGAATCATAGACGGTGGTGATCCTGGTCTAAAGTTCGATCCTTTTCAGTTTTTTTCTATTGGTTGTAAAATAAAAACTGAAAACGACTACATGTACCTCTTGACCAGGATTGAACCCAAGGTCAGGATCTCCACCGTCTCTAGTACCTACCGCTAGGCCACAGAGACAACTACATAAATCTAATGAAAATTCATACTTATAAACCTACTTTCAAAATAAACTTACACTGATACCTATGATTTAGTATGATTTACAATGATTTAGTAGAATATACAACCACTGATTCCAGCTATTTGCACTATCGTATATTTTGGTTACTAGTAATTTCCCGGGGAATTGGTTGACCAAATGCTTTGCTAAATTGCTTAATTTATTTTTAAAAAGAATTTATTCTTTCTCTTAGATTTCAGGTAGTTTTTGAAAGCAAAGCATTGGCCCCTAAAATACTACAGAGGGCCCTGCAATGCTACTGTGGGCTCTTGCAATGCTACCGTGGACCCCCTAGGGCTCATTTGCCATTGGGCAACCTGGCCAGTCCGACACCACATGTGTAAAATGAATACTGGTGGCTTATTTCGGATCTAGCTGTCGAAACAGCCGGAGGTCAGCCGTCGAGTCCTGACTATTTTCCTATATATATATATATATATATATATATATATATATATATATATATATATATATATATATATATATAATGTGTAAAATGGTGTGCCGAATCATAACCCAGTAATTAAAAAAAAATCTGACATGGCTAATCAATCGATATATTGATAAAATATACAGTAAACTGAATTATGGCTGTCTAGATTTCCCTACTCTTTCTCAAAGAAGTCAAACATCAAATAATGTTAACGGAACATTGGCGGCATCCCCCTCCCCTGCTTCAAATGGTTGTTACTGGACTCTCTTTCTCTAGACTTACCGAGTGAATATTTACTCTCCTTCAATATAAACGTCTCTGGTTTAGTTCAGCATTATAAAAACCTGTGTTTTTTTTCTTTAATCTTTACAGAAATTATTACATAAATTATTACCTGTCAATTGCAATGGCAGCTAAAGTGTTAACTGATGCACACACCGAGACACCTTGTAAATAGGGCGTGGCTTTGCACAAAATAGCGCCAAATGGCCATCCTAGAAGAAAATATAAATATGAAATAATTAATTATATAGAATTACAAGTTGTCAATAACATACAGGAAAGTAATTAAATACAACTTAATATAAAAACATTATATTTTTTACCCAGTATATAAAATTATTGAAATTCATTCACATAAAATAAGCTACAAAGTTAGAGTTATTGGTTAATAAGATGTTGTACTTGTGCTTCCATCAAGATCTAGGTCTGTAAGAGAAATTCGAAATCAGCAACGCCTGGCAATCGAACACTCAGAATGAAATATACTTTCTGATAATTAACAACAACTTAAGATCTTACACACCTGGCACAAGCTAAGAACGAACAATGTGGTTAAGAAATTCGACTGCAAAAATGAAATTTGTAAACTTCATGAAACCATGCAGCACTCTTTTGAATATCCATCAGGCATTTACAACACAAGGTAACCATAAAATAAAGTTAGACAGAAGAACATTAACGGTCAATACTTTTGTATTATACATCATCCCGAACAAAAATAGGCATTTAATCAAAGATGCAGTTAGGTGGTGCCAAAATCAATACCCAATATTATACCAGCCACATGAGCAACCTATCTATACATGCCATAAACATGTGACGTGTGACCTGACAGTCTAACAGTTCACTTTATGATTCAAATTCCATTAGTGGTTTGCTTTTTATTACCTTATTCTCTTTCTTTGCCACGTTTAACATCGATTTAGATTTATTTCTTGGTTAAGAGTTTAAGGTTTTGTTAATCATACACGAAATATTGGTGATTGATCTGCTTGTGGTTGGCGTTGTTTTATTGTGTTAAAAGTTGTTTTGTGTGTACTTGCATTTGTATGGTGGGTGTTGGTGTATTGGCGTATGGTATTCCTTTACAACTATTATGTTGTTGTGATGGAAACTTTATATATATATATAAATTTGATACACGGCGTATCATCTCTATCTCTATGTATAGATATATAATGAACTGGGTATGAAAGCCTTCCGGGTCTTAATGTGAATGTATTTCCTTTAGGAGAAAAGAAGGAATAGAGGAAAAATTATAGAGAAAATGTAATAATTTTAACAAGAGAACAACACTTGTTAACATGTTTGTGGAAGCTGAAAAACGTTTTTGTTACAATTTACCCTTGAGGTATTTTCACCAATCGTACGTTAATAATTCTAATGGGAGCAGAAGTGAAAATGTTATTACATATTCAAGTTCTATAACAATACTGTTATGTGAGCAATCAATATATTAAACATTCGAAATAAGATTTCAGATAGGCAAGAAATTTATAGAAAGAAAATGATATATTTTTGTTCGGTAACATTTTCTTCTGAGTTGAAACTGAGCGGTTTAGACTTTCCACTTATTTTATGTGTTCAATATTATTTGAAATATGTCGAGAATATAATACTCCTATAAAATATTATGCTTGGCAAGAAATTCAATATGTCGATGTTATAGAGCTTCAACTTTGATTGGAAGGAGTTTGGGGAGAACTATTATACTATTTCATACAGTACAGTCTGCGGTGGTGGTTATAACTAAACATTGAAACCTCCAGTAGCATAATACATGTGTGTGTGTGTGTGTGTGTGTGTGTGTGTGTGTGTGTGTGTGTGTGTGTGTGTGTGTGTGTGTGTGTGTGTGTGTGTGTGTGTGTGTGTGTGTGTGTGTGTGTGTGTGTGTGTGTGTACGCGTGCGTGCGTGTGTACTGAGAGTGCATTAGGAATAATTATAAGTTGTCGAGGATATGTCCAATGCTTATATGAAATAAAGGAAAAAAGAAATAATTGTTTCTACTTTTTGGCACAAGGCCAGCAATTACCCAGTACATTACTGGTACTTTATTTTATCGACCCCGTAAGGATGAAAGGCAAAGTTAACCTCGGCGGAATTTGAAAAGGAAAAAAGAAATAATGAATTTCAAGTACACTCATAAAAAAGTATGCATATAGTGATACGTTCAGAGATATTTATGATTCATCTCTCTTCTGTATCTATTTATAATTACAACAGATTCTAGTGAAGCGTTATTATAAATCATAGTTAGCCACGAATCAAGCAATTCTATACGCAGCTGAAAAAAAAATCCTCCTTCACCGAAACAATGAAAATATTTTGTAAAGTTATATTAAATATCGTCGGTCAAAAATGATCTGCGATATATTCTTGTGATTTATGTCTTATTAGATTCTATTCATCTTGATGAATCTTTTTTATGGATCAGTAAAAAAAAAAATCTACTCATGTTATCTGATGTTGTTGAAAGCATAAATGTAGAATCAGGTTTCCGAAACAGGGATATATCGAAATTTCTTTAATCTGCAAAATGTTTGGCATTGATAAATGGACATTTTCAGCTGACCAAACAATACATATTAACCAAATATATTTATATAAATGTAATGAAAATATAAATATGTATCATCAAAATATCTTGTGTGTTTTACTGCTGTTTAATATAGTCGAAACACTTTGAACATAAATATTTCTAACTATGGAGGTCGACTGACAGAATTTCTCTGGCTCTTCACGTGTCAGGTTTATATTCCGCTCAGGTAAATTCTACCTTTCATCATTTTGGGGTTGATACATTAAAGCACCAGTCAGGTGCTGGGGTTGATTTAATCGACTTTCCTTTACATTAAATCTGCTGGCATTATGCATTGATAAAAATGTTTTTAAAAACCAGAATTAGTCGTTTAGTTTACATATTGAGATCCCAATCCATCCTACTTATTTTATAACATATGGGATTTCTAGTAATGTACTTGTTTTTTCATGTATAATGTTTTTTAATGTTTAAACAAAATTAATTGTTGCAGGAATGCTACCACTTAAAATAAAATTTCACCCGAGATAGATTAGCAAAATTCAATAAGCAGGCGGCGGATTGTGGAATAAGAGGAGGGGTGGTGAAAAAAAAATTTGAAAAATTAATAAGCAGCGGAAGGGAGCCGATTATTCGGGACTCTAGAGTATGAGAGAACAAAACAAATATTAAGGAAACTATTTGTAATGTGTCTAAGATTTGTATCTGTTTGTCTTAGTTCAAACCTTTGAGTGAAGAATTATTTCTGTATTTTACAAAAAGAAAAAAAGAATCTTGTAAGATGACACATCTAGTACAAGCTGATTTTCCCATTTTGAATATACATAACATGATTATATTAACCTGTTTTTTAATGATTTCTCGTTAAACAACAATAATGTTAGGATTTTGATTTGCAATAAAAAGTAGGTTTTGATTATGATGATATTATTGTGTGTAATTGAAAGTAAAAAAAAATGCTACTTAAAACATCTGCCATATTTGATCATTTAAATTATTTTTAAAATGTAAAACAAAAAAATCTACTTCTTGTATAAGAACGATTTCAGACAACCAATTAAGTTAATGACGTTTACTTCAACATTTTAGTAACACATATGTATGAATGTATGTAGATGTGAATGTGTATATATATATATAATATATATATATATATATATATATATATATATATAAATGTATGTAATTACTCAACTGATTGAATTGTAAACCCATTATAGAATCTTTTCAGATATATGTTTAATTTAATTTTGATTCATAAGCAGAATTTATAGACTTTAAACCTACCAGATATCATGGCAATTTTTAGCTTAACAATTAAGTAGTTGCGTTCTTTTGTCCATGGATCCAAATTCCTCCATCATACTTTGGTCCAGACCTGGTGATATATCTACTGTAGCTCTAATAATAACTGAAACGAAACGTGTATTTGAGATGCTTTCACATTCCTCATTTTGCTACGTATTTAATTGTGGTTGTTCGTTTCGTTTTTATATATTCCCAATTCATTCTCTAGAATGACACCCAATCATTCTAGCTAGGTGTATTTACAAACCTGATGCAATATAACACGTGTGGACTTCATGCCAAATTATTGTTTGAGGGTTATCAGCATACTTAAGTGTTTTATCGGCAGTTCTAATACAGTTCTATCAACTGTGACTAGTGATCCGTGAGGCCTCTGGTGTGTTAATGGGGCCAATAACATAAATAGTCATTGTTTCATAAGTAAGCCTTACTGTACCTTTCAGTTGTTGGTGCCATAAACACCTGTCGTTTTAATGCATGCTTTCATATTATGTCCGACATTTAAAATCAAATTTTGTGACTGACTGAAGCGCTGCTTACTGTGCTAAATAATTAATTTTACAAAACTCAGTGATAAATGTGAATTTGTTTATATGCCGACAGGAGTTAAATGATAATAATATAAATATTGTTCTGAATCTATATGAAAACAAGATGACAATATATTCACAAAAATGTTTCATTACACCGACTGAATTTCATTAATAATTGTTTCTACGTTAGGCACAAGGCCAGCAATTACCCAGTGCATTACTGGTACTTTATTTTATCGACCCCGTAAGGATGAAAGGCAAAGTCAACCTCGGCGGGATTTGAACTCAGATCGTAAAGGGACGTAACTATGCTGGAAAGCATGGCGTCCGATCCTCTACCGATACTGCCAATCCACCGCCCTTTCATTAATAATATTACCAACAATGCAACATAAAAATAATTTTTCTCTTCGATATCATCTTCATGTTAACCAGTAACGACCTTTTGTTTGGGGTGGGGGTGCAGTCATGGTTTTTCTTCTGTGTAGCAGCACCGCCGTCACATGTACGTAAACAGTATTTCATTGTGGGTCCCACTTGAGTTATGTGCAGGATTTGTAGTTGTTGCAGGTTTAAGTAGTTTCTGCTTCTGAAGACGAACGCAAGATTTTAAAATGCAGTTTCAAGTTATACAATCAACTTTCAAGTTATACAATCACCGGATGATATAACTTGTTACCGTAAGATCCTACAACTGAAATCACCTCGAGAGTTCCAGTTGCAGTTTGTATGTGCTGTGATACTGTTGTCTTAATATGTGTAGTGATTAGGGCTTTGAGGAGTAGGAGGGGATAAGAGCGACATGGGTCCACTCGAATATATTTTCCAGGCCCCTATTCATAAAGTAAAGAAATGTCTTTGCCTGAGATTGCATGTGGATGACAGTTTGGTATAGAAGATTACGGAAGAAATATATACTTTGTTATAGATAACTATTCCGAGTTCACGGAAGAATGGATGGTATCAACTGCAAGCGTATTGGCGTTGTTAGAAAGTGCAGCATACGTATATTAAATACTTTGCAATGTATATGTAAAACTATGTAATTATATATTTATATATAGAGATAAGATTAGCATACATATATGCGTCATTGTATATAGTGTCATGTGTATTGTGCAAAAGTGAAAACATATTATGGAAGGGAAAATAAATACTGCAGTATAAGGATCACAGTAAACTATTTCATGATATTTTTGGTTAATCCCTGAAGAAGCCAATATAAATTGTTCTGGCCTTTATAGAGACTCTGCGATATCTGTTGGAAAGATCTTTTATTGATTTCCCTAGAAAGATAATCATGTGAAACCTGTCTTATAGCTTTAGGATAAAGTGTTAATTATTTCAGCTTCGGGGATTTGCATGATGCTAAATCTCTTTCCATAATGAACACCTAGGAAGTAATCATTCTAGTAATATCATATATAGGATCAAAATGAATATACAAAATATGTAATTTCTCAACGAATAGAAAACATATACGGGCACCTATGCACTTTTATTTATCAATATATTCCTTAATCTCATTAATTATTTCTTTTTGTGTGCCTAAGTACGTTCCTTCTTTCTTCATCCGCCCCCCTCATCTTTTCTCATATGAACAAAAAGACGAAGCCCCACCATAAATATTTAGATTAAAAATTGACCATTAGTCAAAGGATGATAATAATGATAGTACTAGTGTTTGTTAGGATGCCTTTTGTGAAATAAGGAGTTGCTATGATGGCGGTACCAAGCTCCATCGGCATTTTCTTTACCCTTGGACAGCATCGGGGACGTAAAGTGAGATGACTGTCATGAATAGGTGTCATACTAATATTCCACAAAACACCTTTCCCAGTTTTGTGCTCTGGAGACGAACACATGTTCAGTCATGAAAGAAGGAGGTCTTTTCATTTCCCATCACAAGGTTTTAATGTTTTGTGCGAAGAAATGGCACTGTCCTTATCCCTTTCAGACATTGTGAGACTGTTCAGAGGTGGGAAAGGTACCTTCAGACAAATCTTCGGAGAACTGGACAAAATGATTGAAACAGTGTGAACTCCAAATCAAAGCACCAGGTGGCAGTGTTAACCGAAGTGATGGTTTATGGATACCACCCAAGTAGACCACGGATTGGATTTAAATTTAAAACGCCGGAACAAATACTGCAAAGTATTCCGTCCGATGCTATAACGACTCTAGTATACAACTGTCCTAAATGTTATTCATCAACCACGGAATAATGAAAGGAACAGTTGATTTTGGCCTAAATTGAACACAGAACACAGTGTGTTGCAATAAATAACACAAGGCATGACACCCGACACTTTAACTTTCCTGCCAACTCACCGTATATGTTACAGTACCAACTATTTTGTCCACTGACTGAAACCTGAATTATATTTAAGAAACATTTACGTCAATGATAAACAATGTTTTTTCCTCAACATATATTCATAAGCTGATAACATCTCCGAATGATTCCATCTCTAAAAGATATTATTTCTTTAGTTTAAAGTAAATCGCATATGTTTACTTAGTAAACCATTTATCATTACATCGGCAGTGACAACACATGCTGTGGTATTATGAGAAGGTAAAATAAACAAAGAACAACATGGAAGGAAGGAGAACACTTGTTATTAATCATTGAATATTATTGCTTTTTCCTACACGTGTATTTCTTTCTTGAAACATATGAAAGATGCCTGATTTAAAGATGTTAGCATTAGATTATATAACATATATGTAAGCTTGCTGAATGCTCAATCAAAAGATTGTCGTATTTCATAATGGTTGCGAAAATCACATTTGAAATTGTATATTAATCTAAGAGCAGATTCGACAAACTTAACTGCTCCGATCTCTTCGTACCCAGAGAGACTGCGAAGGGCGTTCTCGGCGTCCATTAATCCTCCAAATAACTTATGTAAAAGAAAACATGATATAACGATATAGCTGAATATCTAGGCATGCTTGCGTATATTTATATATATTTATGAATATTAATATAGGCTTGCTGTAGTTTATTTTTCTGTTCTACCTTCTAAAAACACACACACTCACACACACACTCTCTCTTTTTCCATTTTCACACATTTTCTCTCAATCTTCCTCTCCCATTATCTCTCATTCCTTTTCAAACTCTTTCTATCTTTCTGCTTTCAAACTCACATATATACAATGATTCTTATATCGCCATCATTTCATGTCATCTTCCAATCTTATATTTAATATTTTATATAATGTTCGTTTTCGAACTATCTAATTTGTATTCTGGGATGAAAACTGATGCAATTCTGTGTTTACTGCATTTTAACGAATTAAACTATTTTATCACCATTTTATAGCTTTCGGATAAATTTACTGCTTTGAAGAACAGATACTTTACAAGAAAAACTTGCAAGAAGCAAATGAAACACAAGCTGAAGAATTTCACACACACACACATATATATATATATATACATGCACACAGATATGTATATCTCTCTCTCTCTATATATATATACACACACACACACACACATATATATTTATATATGTATGTGTGTGTGTATATATATATACACGTAACGCATATATATATATATATATATATATTTTTTTTTTTCAGTTCCAGTATTGGCAGTACTGCCAATACTGGAATTGAATAATCGGTATGTCATATATCAAATCCTATATTTTGTCTAATGAGGATGTACTGAAAAAACAACACAGTACCTTTGAAATATATATAATAAAGTATATATTTTGATTCTGAGAATATTTTTCATTTGTTAACATTTTGAATAATATTAAAAACTCCAGGAAAGCTTTTTCTGTTGAGTGTTTCTAATCTATTGTAAAATTGTATTCGTTGAGTAATCAACGAACCATACTAATCTTTGGTCATATGTATATATATATATATATATATATATTTGTGGAGACCCGTTCAGATAGACCATTTCTTTGTAATGCGATCAAAATCTTCTAAGAATATATTACATGAAGGTCATGTGGCAATGCAGTGAGCTGGTTGGTTGATAAATATGCATAAATAAAGACTGATGATAGCTAACAGATATGAGAATGTGATGTTGATGATAATGATTGTTTATCAAATATATGTGTTAAAATGATTTATAGGAGACCTAAATATATTTTGGCACAGAAATATTTCGAGTATAATCTCAGGCCAGCAAACAGAGTAATCATTGTATAGGCTTTAGAATTTCTTCTAAAGCTGAAATGATTTTAGTCATTTCGATTTTATTTTCGAAAATATCATTTTTCTTAAGTTCATTAAGTTTCCAGGATCAGTAAATCGCATGAAAAATTATTTCATGAGTTAAATTACATAAGTTTGTCAGGATTCGTAATGCGGTGAATTAGCTGGGTAGTTAGAGTGTTAGAGGGAATGATCACTTGAATTTTACAGCTCTGAAGTTTACACTCCGAGTTAAAAATGCACCGAGTTTCAATTTGCCAATTATCCTTTTCGTAGTTAAGGATAGAGTGGAGTTGTTAAACACCACTTGAAGTGCCTTGTGGTATTTCCTCTGTTGTAAGTTTATGTGAGTGTTAGACGTAATCCGTCTCCGTAATTACTGGAGATTAATTGACTTTGAAGAAATGATAGAATAATTTATACATACAACATATTCTTTAAAAGAGAGATTGTCGATTAAACTTATCAAAACATGAAATACGTCAATCGATTGCAAAAAGAAATACGAAACTTTAATGAGAAAATCTTTGTTTAAATTTTAAACAAGAACTTAGTTATTTTAAACTTTAAAATAACGAAACGCTTGAGAGTAAGCATTTGTTTAGGAAATACACACAAAATATTTTAAATGCGCTAAGAAAATTCTTTGATTACTAAATTATATATATATCACAGCAGCAAATATTTCAAATAGTAAGAAAACAGTCCTCTCAAAAAAATAGAATATCACCTGCCAACAACTTAAATATTCACTCATTATTTCAACATCAACAATATATATTTGAATATATATTTGAATATATGTTCAGAAAACTTCAAAATGTTAAAAGTAAGCAACAACGATTATAATAACTTGTCCGTATATTTTGTTTGTTAATAGAATGGATTGTTTCCTGCTGCAAAGTCATTTGTAATAACCCAACATGTTATTTCCACAGTCTTTTGTCTTTGATGAATAGACATAACTAAAATGCTAGAACTCCCTTTTCTGTACAATGCGCTTCCCTTCGAAATTCCAAACTTTATCTCATCTCGTTATAATTTTCCAGTTAACAAATAATTATCTCTCGTTTGTTTATATTCTTCATTAAAAAGTTAACCATTTCGGTAGAACAACAGGTAAAATAACTTGCGATGATGTATTTATGTTTATTATATCTCTGAATTCAGAGGTTGACAAATTTACCTCTGGTCCAAACATAGAAGATATAATTTATTGCAGTTATGCAGAGCTGTTGATTAAATTTCACTACAAATACACTCTAAAAGATTCGTGGCTTTGAACATATGTTTGAAATAATTTAACTTCAAAAATTATAAAATAAAATATGACTGACATACCGAGGTCGATATAATAGACTTTTCATCTAAGTATTAATATTTTCTATATTTTCTATATTATTGACGTTTTGAGAAATAGAGAAAGAACTTCTATTCTTCAAAATGAAAACAACAAAAGATATGTACATGAAAAAATGTATAACAATGTGCAGAAAGAACAAATGCTGTGTGACAAAATCCTAATAATATATACGAATCTTAGTATTGCTATTTTCAGTGATGTGTCTCGACTATGTCTATGCTTATAGGAAATCTGTCAATCTCTTTACAGGGTTGTTTTATATCAGTCTTTTCGTAGCTATGTTGCAACTGTTATATTGTATTTCTAATTCAACAGCTAGACTTGTAATTATTTAGTTTTACAGTTGGCTTCAGTGTTAAAATAATAGTAATTTAACATTGTTGCTACCAAATAGTGTGAATTAGTGTAAATAAATTTAGATGTGCGTGTGAAAATTGTATTATTTTCTTGTTTATAACGGGAGTGTGTAAATTATAATAGCATTCATTACTGATAGACAAATGTTTATAAGCATGAAAATTAATTTGTAAAGCGTGATTTCTTTTATTTTAAGATTATTCGATCACTGGTTCTTTAATAGAACATTACTAAATACTTATCAAATTACATTTATAAATAAATAAATTTTCCCCCAAGCATGCACAAGGTTTGTTTAATTATGATGATATTATATCTAATTTGATTTTATTATTAGTACTATCTTTGAATACATATACACACAACATTTGTCGATTTATTAACCCTCTTGCTGGCATATTTCTAATGAAAGACGCTGCCGGTGATTTAAAAATAATTTTGAAAGTAATCAAGAATTTGGGAGGAATTAGAAAAGTTTTCCACCATTTATCTGCCCTTAGAATCATAATTTTGGGTCGTCAAGTATGAAATTTATAGATTTTTGTTGTTTTTCTACAAATTTCTATAAATTACTTGACGACCCAATACATGGGTGCACATAAAATTATGGTGAGATGGTTTTAGATAAAGGGTTTGACAAATTACCAGATTGGTGACTGGCGGGAATAAGACCACCGAAACTCCAACTGCAATATGGTGAGAGGAACAAAAAATAACCATATAGATAATTTATGACAAGTAGTTGTGTATCATAGAAACAGGGCCGGTCCAAACTTTTGCTATTTACAATGACAATGTTAGCATAACAATAAACATATGAGTAAACAGTTGGATAAGAAGAAACTATCGAGGATTATCATTGGCTAACAGTGAGCATAAAAAGTTCAAGATGGGATAGATTCGTTTACCATGGCGAAGAGTAAATGTATAATGCTTCGACTAGAACTGTTCGTCGGAGCACGACTGCGTGTTTATGGGAGATATTTAAAATGGATATATATATATGTATATAGATGTGTGTGTGTGTGTGTGTGTGTGTGTGTGTGTGTGTGTGTGTGTGTCGATCGCTTCCACGGCAATAAAAGTAATTTTATACCGCAATGCAGATATTGTTCTAAATATCTAAGCAAAGCAACGAGTTGGGAGGGTGGTTAGGGTGTCGCAGAAAAACGTCACACTATATGCTCCGGTCCAATGCATGTTGGGTTCAAATCACACTCGAATCAACGTCGGTTTTTATCCTTTCAAGGTCGGTACATAAAGTACCACATATATATATATATATATATATATTATATATATATAATATATAATATGTTGCTTTTGACAACAGCTGGTGATATGCATGTAAGTAAATATTCTCTTCATCTAATATTTTGTAACTAACCTTACATAGATCGATAACGAAGTATAGTTACAATATATTATCATCACCTAGAAACGATCGTGAAGTATATTTCTAATGTTTTAACTTATATCATGACTCTGTTTTCCTTTTAATGTTTTATTGTTTTCCGGGATTTATTTTAACATACAACATTTTCAACATATGGATTACATCGAGTTCTTTGCAGACGAGAGCCCACAACTTACCGTGGATATCTCTATGTGTGTATATATATATATATAGATTCACACATATACTAGAGTTATGGCCCTTAACATTATGAGTTCAATTCCCGGTGAGGTTAGCTTTGTCTTTCATCCTTACGGAGTCGATAAAATAAAGTACCTGTCATGCACTGGAGTCGATTCAATCGACTTTCCCCACCCCCATAAACTGCTAGCCTTGTGCCTATAACAGAAACCATTATATATATATATTATAAGGGCGGGGAATTGGCAGTATCGGTAGAGCATCAGACGCCATGCTTTGTAGCATAGAGTTAAGGCCCTTTGCGTTCTAAGTTCAAATCCCGCCGAGGTTAACTTTGGTACTTTATTTTATCGACCCCATAAGGATGAAAGGCAGTCATGCACTGGGGTAATTGCTGGCCTTGTGCCCAAAGTAAAAACAATTATATATATATTATGTGGCCTTAATCTATATCCTGAATATTGTATTAATTTGAATATGACAGTGAGTTCCTCATTTGTTAGAATTCTGGTACTTAATTTGGTTTCATATTTGATCGATCACTGTTTATTAGAACATTATAAAATACTTATCTCGAATTATATTTAAAAATAATTGACTACTTTTCATACATTGTAAACCACACTTGATTCGTTTTGATGCTGTTAAATCTGGTTGGTCTTTGGAGCAATATTGGTTTATATATATATATATATATATATATATATATATATATATATATAGGCCTTCGTGAGAAAGAGAGGGAGAGGCGCAGAGAGTGAAAAGAGAGAGAGAGTGTGTGTGTGTTTTCATTTTGCAGGTATTTCTAACACGTAGCTAATGAGTTTAATTTCACATCAATATATATATATATATATATATATATATATACACACACACATATAAATATATATGGCCCTATGCGAGAGAGGGTGAGGCCCAGAGAGAAAAAAAAGAATGAATGAGAGAGAGTGTGTGCGTGCGTGTGTGTGTGTTCTTATTTTGCAGGTATTTCTAACACGTAGCTAATGAATTTAATTTCTCATCAATCAACTCGACCTACAAATCTTTACTGAAAATCAATAATAAATAATCTTATAGTACGAAATTAACAAAAACCGAAAAACCAACAAAAAAACTACTGAATCATGGAAGGGGAGAAGGAGTAGCAGACATTACACCCCATTCTTGGACAACATGGAGTAAACCTTGCTGCAACACCAGTGGCATCAGACATTCTACCTCTTGGGTAATATATGTTTTATGACCTTCTACAAATCTTCAATTGGGTTGAGGTCATGGCTGTTTCCAGACCATTTTACTGTTCTGACATTTTAAAGATATTTTTGCGCAATATTTAACTTTGTGGCACAGAGTTACTTAAACATTATATTACATGAACTGACCATTAAAAATTGCTTCGCTTAAACACGCGCGCACACACACACACACTCACACATTTACACACACATATACATATATATATATATATATATATATGTGTGTGTGTATGTGTGTGTGTATGTGTGTGTGTATGTGTGTGTGTGTGTATGTGTATGTGTGTGTGTGTGTGTGTGTGTGTGTGTGTGTGTGTGTGTGTGTGTGTGTGTGTGTTATTATTATTATTAGGTATTCACAGTGCTGCATTGGCAGTATTGGTAGAAAGGTCGGACATGCTTTCCAACGTAGTTACGTCCCTTTACGATCTGAGTTCAAATCCCGCCGAGGTTAATTTTGCCTTTAATCCTTACGGAGTCGATAAAATAAAGTACCAGTAATGTACTAAGATAATTGTTGGCCTTGTGCCAAAAGTAGAAACAATTATTATTATTAGGTAGATCGTCAGATACCATGCTTTGCAGCATATATTTAGGTCCCTTTATATTCTGAGTTCAAATCCCGCCGAGGTCAGCTTTGCTTTCATCCTTATGGGGTCGATAAATAAAGTACCAGTCATGCACTGGGGGTGATATCATCGACTTTCCCTTCCCCCCAAAATTTCTAGCCTTGTGTCTAAATTTGAAAGGGTGGTGAATTAGCAGTATCGGTAGAGGGTTGGACGCCATCCTTTCTAGCATAGTTACGTCCCTTTACAGTCTGAGTTCAAATCCCGCTGAGGTTAACTTTGCCTTTCATCCTTACGGGGTCGATAAAATAAAGTACCAGTAATGTACTGGGTAATTGCTGGCCTTGTGCCTAAAGTAGAAACAATTATTATTACTATTATTATTACTGAAAGGCCGGTTCCTATATATAATAAGTATGTGAATCATATGTAGGCGAATAAGTATATTTATTAATATCTCCGAACCGAAGGCGATAAAAAAAAAATCTATTATGTTTAAACATATGGTGTCTTAGTTTTCTAATGTATGGTTTGAATAGTCCTGGCATTGGAAACTGTGACAGCTGTTAACATTATCTACAGACTTTAGTATTCATAGAATTTTGCCGTAAACCTAAATGAATTCATTCATAAATATACTTTCATGAATTATTTATAAAACAGTTAATATCAGTTGTGTTTTGTTAGTCCCATACCAACCCCAATCAGCAAAGATATTTTGAAAGTCATTCCAGTCGTGACAATTTAGTTAATTCTTCAGATGTGTTATATCTTTAATTAATTCATCAACTGAGTCATTTCCTTTAATATCTCGCAAACCACACTGTACCAGACCGGCCAACTCTCCCCGTCCAACGGGAAGATCTCCCACCAACTTTGGGTGGATGAGAGATGTTTTCTCTTGTGAAAATAGGTATAGCTTTCATTATGTAAAATCTCCTAATTTTGACTCATTTCTCCCCGTTTTGTGGCCTTTTTTAATGGTACTCCCCGTTTAGGTTTTTAGAGGTTGGTAGGTCTGCTGTACTGTCTTAAAGAGGCATTACACTGTGGTTTGTGGGATATTTGACTGCTACATCTAGTAGGTCAAATGACAATGTTAAGTTTCTTCTCTTTGCTGCTAAATAACATTATCCCGCCGAGGTTAACTTAGCCTTTCATCTTTACGGGGTCGATAAAATAAAGTACCAGTCACGCACTGGGGTGGATTTAATCGACTTTCCCTCCCTCAAAATCGCTACACTTGTGCCTAATAACATCTAATTCTGGTTCTCACTGTGCCAAATGCCCCAACTACAACTTAGATTACCACAACCTTTTTCATTGCTCCTCCCTTGCTAGTGGTTCATATCTCCCAACCTTCTTCAATTCTTTGTCACAAGCCTTATTGTCAGTGGGACAAGCTGCATCCAGAATCGAACATTGTTTGTTAATTTCATTAATAACCACGATATCTGGTTTGCGATGTTCAATTTCATGGTCACATTGGACCATAAAGAGTATTTGTGAATTGGCAGTATCGGTAGAGGGTCGGACGCCATGCTTTCCAGCATAGTTACGTCCCTTTACGGTCTGAGTTCAATTCCCGTCGAAGTTGACTTTGCCTTTCATCCTTACGCGGTCGATAAAATAAAGTACCAGTAATGTACTGAGTAATTGCTGGCCTTGTGCCAAAAGTAGAAATCATTATTAGAGATAAAGTATGTCTATTACCCAGTTAGTGTACTACACACAGGCACATATGTACATATACTCCATAGCCTTATCGCCGATACTATAATTAACTGCTATATTATTATTGGTTTGTCGTCTACAATTGCTGCTCGCATGACGTCAATTTAAAATTACATACACCGTTGGTGATCGATATCTTAATACACACTTCATTATTTTTATAGCAATTGTTGAGCTTTTATTCTATATTATTTGTCTCACAATCCCAGGATGTATTCACATTAGTCAATATTCCTTATATTGAATGAAAGATAATTTATTACCTCTGTGACAATATATGATGGCGAGTGTTGTTGCACAATATAAAACCCCCTTCACATAGTTCGTTCATTCAATGGAGGTAAGGGAAACTATATTCCAAATATCCACTTGAATAAATAATAATGTTTCTCATAAAGTTGACAAATAGATTTCAAATATTTAAAAACACTCTATGGGGTGTCATCAGCATTTTAGTTTTGGATAAGAAATGTAAGCAAATTTATAAATTACGTGCAGTTATATCCTGTTAACAGAAGGGTATAATTAATTTTCGGATATCTTAACTGAATCTGCAGCGAAAGTATGTCTACATTGTCGCTTGAATTGCTAGAAATAACAGCCACATATCCATGAAATCCTTCGATCATTAGCCAAGATTCATGACCATAGATAAAGGTTGCCACGAATACCAAATTGAAGATAACGAGTTTGGCTTTTACACTTACGGCAGCAAACTTGCCAAGTGCATGTTGGAGACCACCTTCAGACGAGTTAAGTAATATCTTCTCTATTTAAGACCTTAAACACCTCGACTTGAATATCATCCTTCCAAGAGACCTTGCCGGATTTATGCTCTTTAAAGTACCGGGGCAATTTAATCATCTTTCCCATCCTCTAAATTTACTTTGTTTCTGCCTATGTTAGAAACAATTATTACAAAACAAAGAAAGGTTGTGGGTTGATAGAATATTTTTTAACATATAGTTATAGCATTGAATTTTCTGACTACAAATCACAACGGTGTATACTTTGTATTCCATCCTTTGGGTGTCGAAAAATAAAGTGTATTGGTCGACGCTATTGACTTTTCCCTACTCAGAAATGCTGGATTTGTGACTAATTCAGAAATCATTATTACAAAACATACGGTGGATTGGCAGTACCGGTAGAGGGTCGGACGCCATGCTTTCCAGCATAGTTACATCCCTTTACGATCTGAGTTCAAATCCCGCCGAGGTTGACTTTGCCTTTCATCCTTACGGGGTCGATAAAATAAAGCACGAGTAATACACTGGGATAATTGCTGGCTTTGTGTCAAAAGCAGAAACAACTATATATATATATATATATTAAATAGTTAAACAGGATTCAATGAGTATAACAAAGAATGGGTATGTCATGTATCATTATATTTTGTCTGATGAGGACGTACTGTTGTACATCCGAAATATGTATAATAAAATGTAATTGATCAAAAGAACATCTATTTTATTAATATTTGTATTTTAA
The DNA here is from genome assembly GCA_964016885.1 of Eledone cirrhosa. NCBI lineage: Eukaryota > Metazoa > Mollusca > Cephalopoda > Octopoda > Eledonidae > Eledone > Eledone cirrhosa. The sequence continues at coordinate 8,850,895 of OZ024750.1, read as the reverse complement.
TATATATATAAAGAGAGAGAGAAGAGAGAGAGAAGAGGGAGATTATAATTTTGACATGCCTCTAGGACTTTATAGAAAACAACAACAACGAAAAGTGGGAAAAAACAAAAGACATCCCGAAAAAAAATCCAGAAAAGGATATTGTCTCAGAGATTGAACGCACGAATATATTACTTTGAAGTTAGACGTGATATTAACCTAAGGACAGAACTGGAAAAATCATAAATAAATAAATAAACTTAAACACAGTTGAATTTCAGAAGCCTGCAGAATATGTTCATAGTAGAATTAATATGAAGAATTGTAAAAAAATTATTGGTTTCTTCCATAGCAACACAAGATGTATTATATCTGGTTTTTTTTTAAATTTAATTTAATTTTATCTTATTCTACATTATATTTAAAACTTGTAATAAATTTGTTCAATATTTCAGAAATATTAACTGCCCTATCATGTAGGATATTAAACAAATAGGAATCCTGAAATATTTTATATTTCATAACACCGTTTCAAATGTATCGTTCAACCTCAACGTGGATTTGATAAGCAAGTACTGTAGAACACAATTGCAAACTAGGAGACTGTCATGGTGTAGTAGTAGTAGTAGTGTCAGTGGTAGTAGTGGATCAAGATGAATTAAAGTAAAGCAAATGTTACTAGAAGTATTTGAAGTAGAGAAGATACAAAATTCTACAGATTGTGTTTGAACACAAAAGAAGGAGAATTTAAATCAACAACTCCAAGTCTGTAAATGAGAAAATTTATGAGCAGCAAATAAAGACCACGCGAATAATATGGGAAAATGGCCAGGATCGCGTGTGGCGTCAACAGGCAATAGCTAAAACGTGCGCAAACTGTACGTAATTAGTCATGGCTTTTAATTTCGGAAACATTTTTCCACGCTCAGAGTTGCTGAAGCATGGAACAAACTACCTGCATCAGTTGTCGGGAAACTGCATCTTTCAAAACTTCCATGCTTCCCAAAATTCGCCAGCACTACACCTGATACCCCCCCCCCCAACGCATGCATGCATGCGTGTGTATCTGTGTGTATACCATGACTCATACACTGATCACTTTCCTAACATTTGTACATTATTCTATGTAATATACATGCACCTTTCATGAGTTGCAGTGTACCTGAACACTGTGCACAATAATTTTCATTATTATTATTATTTTAAAATCACACACAATACAAAGAGTCGAAGATTATGCTATTGATTAGCTCAAATCAAGAAAAGTGAAGGAGACAAACTCCAGGATATAAATCTTTTAAGATAAACAAGAGGAAGCAACGAGGATTGAGTTTCTTATTTAGTAATAGAAGGGAATGCATTTTGGACATGTCTTAATTCATTAAAACTCATTTACAAACCATATTGTAATGTTTACAGTGAATAATAGATGAGATATTAGAGAGAGAGAGAGAGGAGTAGATGAAGTTTGACGAATGGTATTTTAAATTAAATTTGTAACTGATGGGGAAATATATATGCGTTATTGCCATATCAAGCTTATAGTGTAAATGCTTTTCATTCATAAATAGAGAGGAAAACATTCAATCCTATTTTGAAAAGTTTTAATCATATGTTTACTATTAACAACGATTTCTTTTATTTATTCATAAATTTCTTTGTCTTATTTTGTCATTTGTTTCCCCCTTTTTTGTGCTTTTGCAAAGTTATCCAACATATCATATATAAGATATTTGTTTGCCATTGTATTCATTCATAGCATATTATAAAGCTCTTCACGTTAGCATGCTGTTATGTAATTAACCTTGTGGTGCTTTATCCGAAGAATATCAATTTCCAGCGTTATTATTATATGACAAACAAACCATGTGCCTCCTGCTGACTTAGTAACAGTACTCTATCAAGGAAATTTCTTTTTTTATTCTGAATATCCTATCTATTGGAAAATGTAATAGTTTTTACGATGTGTAGTGAAAAACTTAGGCTAATCAAGCATATTCCACATGACTTACCAAATACGAATTAGATATTTAAAGTTATTTCAATTTAACGAATAAAGTAAATGAATAGAATTACCAATCTGATTTAAACTACTTTATTATTTTTATGTCAAGTGGAACTAGTTTGCCATCTCAAATTACATACACACACACATCGTCATCATCATCATCATCATTTTACGTCCGCTTTTCCCTACTTCAGCTGCTTAGAGCACAGTTACATAAACTATACATATATATATAGTTGTAAGGTGATGTGTTATTAAATATGGTATGATGCAACACTGAATCCTTGTTCCTTAAATATATATATGGAGAAAAAACGATCAAAAGACGTGGCTAAAAGTAAGAAATAGAGTGACTGCTAGACAGAAAGATATGGACACATTCATATCTTTAGACAGATTTGATGATTTAATATCCAGATGTGTCCAATATGATAAGTCTCGCACTAGAATGCGTGATAATATTTAATAATATTTAATATATTTTTTATATGCCTTAATCTTCAACTTATTTATATCTTTATCTTTATATTTATATATTTAGAATTTAGCAGTCCGTGAGCGAAGATATCTATTTCGAAGATTCCGCTTCATTGCTTTTTGGCCAGTAATTCTCTTTCTGAAAGAACCATTATTTTAACAGAAAAAACCCCCCAAAACAACAACATAAATTCATTGAAAATATTCATCTTACGGAATAATTTCCATTGCGTTTAAGATGTTATTACAAAGTTATCACCAACTTTAGTACGATAACTAACTCTATGTTTATACATACATACAGGTACATACACACACACATATATATATATACACACACACACACACGCATATATACACATACACACACACATATATATATACACACACATATACACACACACACATATATATACACACACACACATATACACACACACACACATATACACACACACACACACACATATATATATATATGTATATATATATGTATATGTATATATATATTTGTATATATATATATGTATATATATGTATATATATATATGTATATATATATATGTATATATATGTATATATATATATGTATATATATGTATATATATATATGTATATATATATATAAACATATATATATATATATAAATATATATAAACATATATATATATATATAAATATATATAAACATATATATATATATATAAATATATATAAACATATATATATATATATAAATATATATAAACATATATATATATAAATATATATATATATATATAAATATATATAAACATATATATATATATATAAATATATATAAACATATATATATATATATAAATATATATAAACATATATACATACATACGTATATATATATATGTATATATATATATAAACATATATATATATATAAATATATATAAACATATATACATATATATTTACATATATAAACATATATACATATATATATCTATATGCATACATATATATATATATACATTACATATTCACATCAGAAAGAGCTTATCCAAAGATGGCAACTATATTAGTATTTGCAATATTAATAATGGTAGTAAACTTTATGAAATACTAAAATAAACGACCTTCATAATGATATTGAATTTCTAAATAACCCTTACAATGATATTGAGCAATTTCTTTAACCAAGTGGTGCATTGTGTTACCATATTATAAGGTTATTTCATAAATACTTTGATTTAAGTCAGTATAGATTTATAGCTTTGAGGATATGAATTCGTGCTCTGGGTACGTTATAAACATTATTCCTTCGTCTTGTTAACTGTTCTTGTGATAAACATGAACAACACCCAATCATATTCTATCTCGACGATAAATTAATGGTCTTTGCGTGTTTTTCCTATTTTCCTTTTGTTAATAAAATTGGTAAAATAAGACAAAAAGTGTATGAAGGCCGAGATGGTTAAAATCTATTCGTACACTCGAAGTAATTAGGATAATGTTATATTTATTAACGATTGCTCTTACAGAAATGACTTCACCTTAGACATAAAGATAATAAAAAAAAATTCGATAATGTTTCTTCGATTGCTGAAAGTCGAGAATTTGATGGGCGAAGGACGACTTGATCTGCTAGAATTAGCAGCAAAGATCGCACCCAGAACAAACACAACACGGAAAGGAGGGGCAATATAGAAAATGAAATCTTAGATGTATTATGAAGATTGTTCTGTCTGTTTTGATTACGACCATTTAAATATTCGAGGAATTGAATTAACGTATAACAGGTTAAATAATTCCTAAGAAGAATCAGTGTGACATAAAATAGTACAGGGTTGAATCTTTCAACTACAGGTATACTTCATTTGACGGGCTTCGCTCATAAGGCTGGGTCAAACCGAGGCTATGTTTGAACACACATTTGTCCACGATATAATATTTAGTGGGATTAAATCCTGGATCACAGTATTGGGAAAGGAAATTCCTAACCACTTACCCATTACTATGTCCACATTAAATAAATAACACATTTAATAATATTTATAAATTTAGAAGAATTAATGGCAAATAAAGGAATTTTATTTTAGGAAAGTTCTTAAAACAATCCAGATATGTCAAAGACGAATCCATGCTTACTAAAATCAGGGGTTATTAGGTAGAACTAAATAAAACAACATCAATAACAAAAAATCAACATTAACAACAATAAATACCATAAACAAATGGCGGTAGGAATGTAGCAAAACATCTTTGAAAGAATATATTTGACATCCATATTTATAATCTGTTTAAAATATTCTATTTTATGTTTTAACGTTCCACTTGTTAATTCACATCAGTATAAACATTAATAGTAATAACAACAGTAATAATTATATAGCAGACATATACAAAAGATAACTGTCAAAAGTTATTTAAAATGTCTCTTTATCAAATATTTATTTCACATTTAAACATTGTGTGTATTTTCTACCCCAAATATAATAGTTTGTATATAAAGACTGGAAGTATTGGATGTATTTTTAATATGTTCACATACAAATGGAATATTTAAACACAAACACATGAATATACGTGTGTGTGTGTGTGTGTGTGTATACGTATATATATATTGTTCATTCTGAAACTTAATTATTCATTACATATTTCGCAGTGTTTCTTATTAACTATAAACTACTTTATTCTCGTTACACACCTGAACCAGGCTGACTTTACTATCATGTTGAAAACGTTTAAATCTCTGTTGTTAGATCAACTTCCTTAACTTGTGTCTTAAATACAACATCATTCCTAACACTATATGGACCATACACCTACCTGAATCTTTGATCTAAGTAGCTTCAAATCTTCATGTAACTTCTTACATATTTTCATCTTTAAAAAAATACTCAGATAACTATCAAAGAAGTCAACCAACACATAGTAACTTTATCTACTCTACAAATTAAGATTCCTCACCGTTCTTGACTATACGAAATTATTAACAGATGTTAGATTTGCTCCCGAAAAAAAAAGCAAGTCACACACAAGTTCCAATAGATTCTAAATAAATATTACCAATACTATGGTTACTAAGACACCAGTAATAACACATCCAACACTACGGGCCAGCGCTCTAACAGAAATTACAACAACAACGATGGAACTACTGGCAATAGCAATAAAACTATATTCAAACCACGTGTAACCCACCTATCTTACTCCCTCACAACTAAAGAATTGGAAATGTTAAGTCGTGGACCAAAATTCACTGTAGGTCAACACTACATCTAGAAAGTAAAAACTTGACATGAAGGCGAACTTCTGTTGAAGTGGGTGACAGCTCTCACATCCATTCCTGCCACTAATACGGCTGTCACCATTCTCACAGCAAATGCGACCGTTACCAACTCCACTGCTGTTGTCACTACAACTACTACTACTAACTCTGTCAACGCTAACTTCGGTTCTTTCCTCATTTTCCTTCCAGACAATCCACTTCAAAGACCCCACGGCACATACAGACATCCTGGACTACACGAAGAAAATAGTCACCTGACTGATTGGCTCAAATTATTTCATTAATAGACAGAAACCTCTGACTAAAACTTACTCTATCTCTTCCTATTACAATAGCCATCTCATCTCAGTGTTTCATAAAGAAGGTTGGTTTTATACCAGATTTGTAAACGCCAACGAGACGAAATAGTCTCTATTTCCCTTGTCTCTCAATTTGAGTACGTCTCCTAGTCTTCACTGCAAACCTTTTTCATATTTTCAACTTTGATAGATTATATTTATCTTTAACTGTAGATCAATCAATAAACATTGATTGCCAGCTGAATTATTTACAGAAATAAAGAAAAGTATATACTGAAGCGAAAACCAAACAGCGTGTATGTTTTACTATTTTTTGCCAATATTAGGACAACATGCTCCTCCCCAAATATAACAATATCTGTTTCAACACACGATTTC
>OZ024750.1:8826985-8836985 GCA_964016885.1 Eledone cirrhosa | reverse complement strand
ATACTCATAAACATAGTAGTCTATGCCTATGAATTAGGATATACAATTGTCTGATGTTAAATTTAAGAGAATACAATGTTTCCCATATGACACTATACGATGAATAATTGGTTGGTGCTAAAATGCGATGAAATCGATATAGACACGCACAGATTTACCCTCAGGGACCATAAAACTTTGATTCAAATATTTATAAAACAGATTTGTTCATTATTATTTGGCACACGCGTCCAAAATTGCTTAAATAAAATTATAACTCACTAAAAATTTCAGAAATAAAAATATATATAAATAAATATGCATGTATTGGTGATAGATACATAGACATTCTTGTCTATTGATGTATTCATTATGTCGCCTAATCTGATTAAAATTTAGGTATATATGTACTAAAGTATTTAGGTATATAGGTGTATGTGATATATATATATATATATATATATATATATATATATATATATATACGTAAGTATAGAGTGGAAAATGAAAGATATTCGTTGGTACAGTATGACACATATGAAAACAGAGAAGGATGACTCCGCTGGTGGTTGGTATTCTCTAATAGTTCAAAGCTTGACACTAAGTCGTTATTAGTATTAGTTCTGGTGAGTCGTTACTGAAGATCTATCATCAATATTGACTTAGACTAAAGCTTTGAACTCTTAAAAAATACCAGCCACCAGTCATTTTTCTCTTTTTATACACACACACACACACACACACACACACACACACACACACACACACACACACACACACATATATATAAATATATATATAACCACGTAATATACAATGCTTACCAACACTTATCTAGGAAATGAAAACAACACCACTACAAATAAATTCCTTTACCCAATCATCTACATTTTCTCGATATATAAATCAATGAAAAATAAAATTCAGTTTAAACTATCAGTAGCAGGCTATATATTTTATAAAGCAACACCAAGATACAAATATCGCCCACAGTCATAGAAAACAAGCATGGACGCTCTATAAGACAGAATGGACACTCTATAAGACAGAATGGACGCTCTATAAGACAGAATGGACACTCTATAAGACAATATGGACGCTCTATAAGACAATATGGACACTCTATAAGACAGAATGGACACTCTATAAGACAGTATGAACGCTCTATAAGACAATATGGACGCTCTATAAGACAATATGGACTCTTTATAAGACAGTATGAACACTCTATAAGACAATATGGACGCTCTATAAGACAATATGGACTCTCTATAAGACAGAATGGACACTCTATAAGACAGTATGAACGCTCTATAAGACAATATGGACGCTCTATAAGACAATATGGACTCTTTATAAGACAGTATGAACACTCTATAAGACAATATGGACGCTCTATAAGACAATATGGACTCTCTATAAGACAGAATGGACACTCTATAAGACAGTATGAACGCTCTATAAGACAATATGGACGCTCTATAAGACAGAATGGACACTCTATAAGACAGTATGAACGCTCTATAAGACAGAATGGACACTCTATAAGACAGTATGAACGCTCTATAAGACAATATGGACTCTCTATAAGACAGTATGGACGCTCTATAAGACAATATGGACGCTCTATAAGACAATATGGACTCTCTATAAGACAGAATGGACACTCTATAAGACAGTATGAACACTCTATTCGACAGTATGGACACTCTATAAGACAATATGGACTCTCTATAAGACAGTATGGACGCTCTATAAGACAATATGGACGCTCTATAAGACAATATGGACTCTCTATAAGACAGAATGGACACTCTATAAGACAGTATGAACACTCTATTCGACAGTATGGACACTCCATAAGACAGTATGGACTCTTTATAAGACAGTATGGACTTAAGAGTTATTTGGCTGCTATTTCTTGCAGATTCAGCAACTGTATACAGATTCCCTCTCTATATGGGAAATGGTAAAAATAGTTATCAATAATTTGGAAACAATATCGCTGCTTCAGCCTCCAAATCCCATTAGCGCTCGATGAAGAGTCAATAAATATATTGTTGCAATGATTCCTTCTTCACGAAGTGACCACCACCAGAATGCGTGACTGAGTTGGAATAGGATTTCATCCAACTACATCTTCGGTTTCGGTAATAGCAGTATTCTTTACATTTTTCTCATTTCTCTTCAATTTGAAAATATAAACCATATTATTTTTTTCTGTTTTATTGGTATTTTTATGGCATTTTCTTGTTCTTCTTTGCCTCCTCCTGCTCCTCCTTCTTCTTGCCTGATGTGCCAAACCCTATCACTAATATGTGTTTGACAAGTGAAATCAAAAGAAAGGGAAACGCTCAGGGAATAGGATAAATTCTCTGGAGATAAAGAAAAATACAAAATATATAGAGATATTTAGAAGAGGAATTATGGCACAGGATAGAATTGGATAGCTGTGTAAAATCCGTTCAATGAAAAAACCGTTGGAGATTTATTTCGGTAGAACGAACATTGGCTTAAAATCTTAAATCCTGAGAGAATTTAGTTTAACATTGCAGAATTATTGTAAATTGATATGGAAATAGCATAAAATGCCTAATTTAGGAAAAAGAAAAACAAAAGAAACGAAGAAAAAAAATACATAGTGTAAAATCACAACAATGTTGATATGTGAGTCGATTGCATCATGTATGGTCTATCTCACACAATTTATAGCTTTGTGGAAAATTTAGAAGTTACAGATATTATTTCGATGGACAGAAGGCGGTAAATTGGCAGTATCGGTAGAGCGTCGGATAATATGCTTTCCAGCATAAAGTTACGGCGCTTTACGTTCTGATTTCAAATCCCACCGACGGTCATCCACCAGTAATGCACTGAATTCGATTTAACCGACTTTCTCTTGTCGTAAAATATATTGTATTTTTGCCTAAATCAGAAACCATTATTTCAATGGACAGAGGGCGGTGGAAAGGCAGTATCGGTAGAGGGTTGGACAATATGATATGTGGCATAGAGTGGTTATGGCCCTTTACGTTCTGAGTTCAAATCCCGCTGAGGTTAGCTTTGTTTTTTATCCTTACGGTGTCTATAAAATAAAGCATTGGGATCGATTTAATTGACATTCCCCTCCCCGCAAAACATTGTCATCCGAAATGTTAAATATGACGTAGAATTGTTTTGCTCATTGTTCGTGGCACCTCTTATTAATGATATACAAGGGGATGTTGAGTCAGTGGCAGTGTGCTAAGAGACGTTGCTATCCTCAGATCAACATTGTGATTGAATGCTAACAACAAAGTAAACACCACACAAGACAACCATGACCAGGTGGTGATGTTAAACCAGCCAGCATGTTACCTCTACTACCGTGCAAACAATTTCTAAAATGAAATTGTGTTCTAAAACAGTACCAGCAGTAAAACAGTTAGTGTATGAAATTCAAATCTGCGACTAGTAGATGATCTGTCAACACCTAGTTTATTGGATCAGGTGTTTTAGCAGGTTTGGTGACAGAAAAATTACTCACTACCATAAAATGGAGATGAAAAAAAAAAATGTTAACACTTCAACATAAAATGGAGATGAAAAAAAAAATGTTAACACTTCAACATTACACTGTATAGGAGTCGGAAAATATGAAAAATATAGCTAGAGATCGATATAAAGAGTCACATATACTTAGAGAGAGAGAGAGAGAAGGGGAGAAAGCCTTTTGATTGGATGATAAAGGATATATGAGGATGACTTTGAAGAGAGAGTAAAGATATCCATAAATACACACAGACAAACACACATGAATGTATGTGTGTATGAGAGAAAGACAAAAACTGTGTGTACGTGTGTGTGTGTGTGTGTGTGGGTGTATCCATGTGCTTCCATATAGGTTTGAAAGGTATTTGAATCTACTCGAAACGATAACGTTACAGATTGCAAAGATTCCTCCTTCAGAATTAATATGAAGCTATGCCAAATGCCACAAGTTTAATACATCACGAAATGTGACGAAACTCGAAATCATATGAACCATATGATTAACCATTCGGCCATATTTATTGCCTATTGCTATATATTTCCGTGTGTACTATATTAGAGACACAGAATACGCAGTAAATACCACACTCTATTATTATTCTAGTTAAATTGTTGCTTACTGGCCTTTTAATAAAAAAAATACTCTTCACTTAAAAAAAGAATCACAGGACTAAGATAAACGAAGAAATTTCGTAAATAACTATGTGTTCTGTCCACACAAACGCAGACGTTTAATTATGTACTTAGATACTAACGGAATATAAACAACACACAGAAAATGTGAAGGATAATAAATATACAATCAATAATTATATCGTCGAAAATTGGCAAAGATTGTCATGTTTAAAGAGAAGACAACAAAGAAACCGATTAGAACGGCCCAAGTAAATAATTATGTAATTATGTTATATTAGTTTCATTCACTCTGGAACATTCAAAGGTAAATTTGTCCCCTGCATGAGTTGACCACAGAAATGTTTCTAATTTCGGCACAGTGGTTATCCTAAATTACGTCAACTCCACTCCAATATTACTTTATTTAATCGGTGTGTATTGCACTGAACACGACACGAAACTATGGCTAATAACATTTCCCCAGTGATTATTTGTTGAAATAAAATAAAAATGCACAATATGGTGGAGGATTTAGAGAGTTTTTAGAGTGTTTGAGAAAATACGTTGCGATATTACTTCTGCATCTATATATTCGGACTTCAAAATCTGCAGATCTCATATTGTTGTTCATTATTCCGAACCCGGTAAAATAAACAATTGGCCAAGTACTGAGGTTGCTGTTATTGACATTGCCTCTCAAATCGGAGGATTTATCAATAATGGTTTCTGATTTAGGCACGAGGTCAACACATATTGGGAGAGGAGGGGGGGGGGGAGTCGATTAAATCGACCCCAGTGCGTTACTGGTACTTTATTTTAACGTCCCCGCAAAGATGAAAGGTAAAGCTAACCTCGGCGAGATTTGAAATCAGAACGTAAAGCGGCGTAAAGCATGTTGTGCGACACTCTACCGATACTGCCAATCACCGCCCTAAGGAATATATCAATAATAATTCATAAAACCTTTTCTCGTTCGAGATGAATTGTATTATGAAGACAGATGTTGCGACGAAATGAATGTTTCTGACATATTCATAGAATTTCCTTCTAGTTATAAAGGGTTAATATTCATTAAAAAATGAACTAAATGCTGGTTTCCGCCACAGTCAACAATGTATCGCCAAATTAATCTCACATTGAGTTAAAAATGCATTTCTTATCAATGCACTGATTCAAACTTTCACATATCTAACATACATTGTCTTCTATACAATCTAAAATTATCCCTGTGTGTGTATGTGTGTATGTGCGCGCGTGAATGCTTGTGGCAGGAAATATTGGCATGTAATCTATTTTATTTCTAAATTGAAATTGCACCTCTGCTGACGTATACACATCATACGCACGCATTTATCTGTCTGTGACTCTCTGTCTCTGTATCTGACCCCCCCCTCTCTCTCTCACTTTTTCTATTTTTTCTCTTTTTCTTTCAATTCCTAGCACTTGTTCACTGTAGCTTAGTCTAAAGCATATGTCAAGAAAAACAGTCAGTAAACTAGTTTTCTAAATTAAATTTGACAAAATCTGACTCCTGGGTACAAACACAATTCAGTAGCTAAGATATTCGCTTTGAAATTGTATAGTTCGGGTTTGATCTTGCTGCGTGGCACCTGGGTAGATATCTTCGTCAATAGCTGCGGTTAGAGATAATGAAATTAGTTGAAATGCCACATATTATTTGGTAGTAGATGACAACAACCACCACCCACTTTTTATTTATAGTTCTCGGTGCTTTTCGCGTTGGTCTTTTTCGGTCTTTTACGTATCGATTAGTCAATTTGTTGTTCATGTATTCTTCTTCTTTGAACGACCCCTTTTCAACAACATATCAAACAGCTTGGCTTTCTATCTCTAATACCGTTTTAAATTCTTTCCTTCCTGGATCTAATCCAAGAAATGTATTAAAAATGGCTCTGTATATTTCACATGTGTCCAGAACGTCAAAGTACAGATCAATACGTATTTTATCTTCTACTTTATCCATATTAACATGTAACAGATTCTTAAACATTTTAATGTAGTCAACCAGAAACAGTGAATTCAACAATAATAATATTTAAGATTTCATATCTTCACATCTTTTACATGAATAAAGAGCTTGTAGCGTGAACTTTTCTGACATAAGGGTTGCAGTCGAGTGTTTCTTTGACTGTTTGTCAGAATGACATAAATATCAACTAATCCATAGAAGATGTTTCATATATACTTTGATCTTTTTTCTTCTTCTGTTCAAACACATTTTGTGATGGTGAAAAGTATTGTTGTGGTCACAACGTGAAGTCTTCTTGCTTTACCTCTTCACATAGATGGTTTCACGAGAGAGCGAGAGAAAGAGAGTGAGAGGGGGGGGGGGGGGGGGTAAGATGATGCGTAAGATAAAACTGTAAGAAAGAGAAATAGACAGAGATGTAGAACAAAGGAATGTACTATTAAAGTGGAAATGTGTGAGTGGAGAGGAAAGATAGTGAAAAAAGAGAGAAAGAAAGAGAGAGAGAGGGAAAGAAATAGGAAGGGAGATGGAAAGAAAGAGGGAGGGAGATGGATAGTGAGAAAGAAAGAGTGAAGGAAAGAGAGAAAGAAAGAGTGAAGCTGGAAAAGATCCTCTCCATTGCTTTACTGGTATTTCATTTATCGACCCCAAAACAATAAAAGACAAAATAGGTCTTGACTGGATTTGAATTCGATGCCGAAATGAACATCGCAAAACATTACATGTGACGTCCTAACAATTCTTTCAATTCACAGTTTACATTTCTTGTCTGTTTTTTTCTCGTAGGATACTTTTCCGAGTTGTCATCCGTGCTCAATGCTAGGATATAGACTAAATTTTACAGTGTTTCCAGTGCCCTGCTTATTCTTGCGATAGACGAGTGCGTACAGCATTAAAGTAAGACTATAAAGACAAATAACCCTTAACAGATAAGCAAAAGCGGAATATATTTACCAAAGATAGGTCCGGATATCAGGCTAAAGAAGCATTATATTCTATAAACAAAGAAATTGAATGGCAAAGAAAGTAGTGTTAGGTCGACATTTAAAGTTTCGCTTATCTACTTTAATACACTCACCTACCTACTTGAAAATAATTCGTTCCCTTAAGAAATCAATAAACCGAACGGTGTGGTGTTACATCTGGTTTTACACACATCTACCACACAATGACCAATTCTATGGAGAAATCAATAAATCGAAAGCAGTGTTCAGTGATACATCTGGCTTAGAAAGAAGTGTAACAATACCTCCAAATTTTGGCACTATCGGTAATATCAATTGATTTATTGCATATGCTAAAAGACAACTGATTTTTCGGAGTGGAAACGTAGTATTTTAGGATGTTCTCATATTTCTCTATAGCAATATGGTGCAGTAAAATAATGTCCGAATTGTGAATTGAATCGAAATGTTTTATTTATTATTTTCTGGTGCTCGACACATATGTGAAATATATATTGATTTCCAGTATTGGGATAAGGCCATACATTTGTTGGGGCAGAAACATCCTCAAAATTCTACTGATACTTTCCTATTGACTCAGAACAAATGAAAGGTATATTAACCGCATGAGGTATTGAACTCAGAGCGTAACTAAATATTGATTTTTAAATGCTAAGAAATGTTGGGGGTTCTACACAGTCGATAAAATCTACCCTAGTATATTACATTATTTTATTTAATCGATACCTAAAAGGATAGAATATAAAGTCAGTCTGAGTAAGATTTGAACTAAGATGGTAAAAATAAGTTATGAAATATCGCAAACCGTTCTTTAAAAATTCTGTCATCCATCTCTCCAGTTAGAAATATACAGGGTGTCCCAAAAATGTATACACACTTTGATTATTTTGCTGTTGAAGTGTGCATTTTTGGGGGACATCCTGTTTATTGGAAATATATATTTAAAAAGCAATGACTGTCACAAGATTGGCAGTTTATTGTTATCATACGATGGTACTTACTAGAATATTCTCATTAGCTTGCATCCATGGTTTAGTGAAATAGTTAGCTCCATTCAGTGACAAACATATGAAAACATAACACATGAAAACTATACATATTTAATTAAAAGTACATCAACTAGAGAAACGTTGAAAATACACACAAACCTACATATCTACACATACAGAAACCTACATATATACACATACATAGACCTACATATATACACATACATAAACCTACATATCTACACACACACAAACCTACATATATACACATACATAGACCTACATATATACACACACATAGACCGACACATTCACACGCACACATATATATATACATATCTACACACACATAGGCCGACACATTCACACATACACATAGATATACATATCAAACCTACATATCTACACACACATAGATCTACATATCGGCCTATACACATCGGCCTACATATTTACACACATACATACATAGTTACATATATATATATATATATATATATATATATATACACCTACATATCTACACACACACATAGACCAACATATCTACACACATACATAGACTCACATATTTACACAGAGAAAGACATATATATATTTACACACACACAGAACCACATATTTATATACACATACATTGGACAATCTAAAATAGAACTTCATTGATGTAGGACAGATAGAGAGTTAATTACTTTGTAATAACTAACAGACAAGCCAGGATGTGACTGATCGGTCGCCATTGTATGAAATAAGTAATGGAATTATTGACAACTCTATAATTACCTGGCAGCAGCAATGTGTAGGAACTTTAATAACTATGAGACTAGTCCCCACAGAACAAGAGGCAATAGGAAAGACTTCTTAGAGTGTCCTTTCTTATATAGGAAATTTAATAAATCTAACCTTTTTTAAGTTAATATAAAGATAGGATATTTATCACTATTTTTTAAAATGAATTCGTTCCTATCAAAAGGATGCACACACCAAGTAACCGCGTTTTGACATTTCTCTGTGAGATTTCATCAGATTATTTTTACTATGAAGGCGGTGGATTGGCAGTATCGGTAGAGGGTCGGACGCCATGCTTTCCAGCATAGTTACGTCCCTTTACGATCTGAGTTCAAATCCCGCCGAGGTTTACTTTGCCTTTCATCCTTACGGGGTCGATAAAATAAAGTACCAGTAATGCGCTGGGTAATTGCTGGCCTTGTGCCTAAAGTAGAAACAATTATTTTTACTATGTTTAATAATAAAGTTCATAGGACAGGTGTAAGAAATATTGATTATGCTTTTATTTAATGATGAGGAATTAAATATTCTCTTTTTAATACAATACTACTAAATCTGACGATTAGCATGATATTTTGGTTTTCTATGAAGATACCATAGAGATTTCTTTTTTCCATAATTTACTTGCAAAGATGATAAAGAAATGTTACGTCTCCAAGAGTAAAATAAGAACAAAGATTTTCTATAGAATCTACTGATGATAAAATGTGCTTCAATAGAAATAACAATTGCAGGTGTTTCTCTTGCATGCAGTCTCCATTTTGATCAAAAGAATCAAAATCTAAATACAGAGTTATTTTAAAAAACTCTATTATGGAGATTAGTTTAAGATACTTAATGTCAGATTTTTTTTAACAAGAAGGGTTTTGGCGTACAAAGGTGTATCAGAATTTTAGTAATCTTTCTTTCATATTTTAGTTATTTCTCTTTCATCCTTACGTGGTCGATAAAATAATGTAACAGTAACGCAATGGGGTGGGGGGGTGGGGGTGATTTAATCGACTTTCCCCACCCCACAAAAAATTGTTGGTTTAGTACTTAAATCAGAAACCATTATTAAAACACTTCTCGAGGTGGTGGCTTAGCAGTATCAATAGAACGGCGGACAACATGTTTTGCGGCACATAGTTACTAATCCTTGC
>OZ024750.1:8801985-8814485 GCA_964016885.1 Eledone cirrhosa | reverse complement strand
TATATATATATATATATATATATATATATATAATGTTTATATGTGTATATATATATATATATAAACAAGAAAACTTCTTACAAAGTTATTACGATGCCATCATAAAAGAGGTGATATAGATGGAATATAATAAATATATATATATATATATATATATATATATAGATATAAACAAACACATACATATATACATATATATATATACATATAAACAAACACATACATATATACATATACACATATATATATACATATATATATACATATATACATATACATATATACATATATACATATATACATATAAACAAATATATATATATATATATATATATACATATATACATATAAACAAACATATACATATATATATATATATGGTGGCTGCCAACTCGTTTTCGAGTACGGCCACTACTTTACATCCATGTAGGATAACCCCTACCGAAGCGCTGAACGAGTGTGACTTTTTAGTCCAGCCAGCGACTTGAAACCTCTGGTACAAACACTACACCTGTGACAATCATTGACACATAGTGCTGGGCCCATGGTAGGACAATTATTGACACATAGTGCTGGGCCCATGTGAGGACAAGTGCAGAGAGATCTCCAGATATAAAGCAATGCCTGTGCCGTGAAGCTTTTATAGTGAGCAAAGGCACTGCACAAAGCCAGTCCCACTCTCTTAACCAAGATGATATTTACCAAAAAGAAGAACAAGTCAACATCATTGGATTACCATCAGGGTTGCAGGTGTTATATCAGAGTTTTCCTTCTCCTAGAATTCTGCCTTGACAAAGGCTAAGGGGTCATCTCTCCCGGTGATTTTGGATGGCCATTGACTCTTAAGAGCTCCTTTGCCCTTTGACAGGTTTTGTTTTTAGTCCTGCAGGATGTCCAAAGTCACCCTCCTCACCAAGAAACCTTGGTGGGGTTGCCAGTTTAGTCGCCAACGACCCGACCATGAGACAGGTTGTACTGGGATACATGTTACCAGTAGCACCAACTGGTGACCTGACATATATATATATACATATAAACAAACATATATATATATTATATTCCATCTATATCAGCTCTTTTATGATGGCATCGTAATAACTTTGTAATGCAAGAACTTTTCATGTTTTCCTCGCTAACATTTTCAAATCATTTAATTTACACTTTCTTATGTTGATGTCATATG
Organism: Eledone cirrhosa; assembly: GCA_964016885.1. NCBI lineage: Eukaryota > Metazoa > Mollusca > Cephalopoda > Octopoda > Eledonidae > Eledone > Eledone cirrhosa. Next base: position 8,813,302 of record OZ024750.1, on the reverse strand, counting down.
ACTAATGCATTTTGTGCACTGCGTTCTGTTTTTAATATATGTCTACTGTTCTGTAGTAGCCTGATTTCATGTCTTTTATTTCTATCTCTTTTCAGTTTAATCAACTCTTAAATATTTATATGAGATGCTCGTTTCGAGTTCTGTAATTGCTGGATCAAGTTTAATATTCACAATGTCAGTTTCAGTTTAGAATAATTTTTATTGTTGATTCGTCAAAGCTCATAAATGTTTAAATATTCCGAACAATTTCTTAAACATTGTAAATATTAATGATTTACACTTTTAATATAATTGTTTCTACTTTTGGCACAAGGCCAGCAATTATCCCAGCACATTACTGGTACTTCATTTTATCGACCCCGTAAGGATGAAAGGCAAAGTTAACCTCGGCGGGATTTGAACTCAGAATGGCAAGGGTCGTAACTCTATGCGTCAAAGCATGGCGTTCGTCCCTCTACCGATACTGCCAATCGACCTAATAAATGGATTGGCAGAAAGAATCATTGGAACATCGGACAAAGTATTAAAAAAAAGACACACACACACACACACACACACAGCGTTTCAGTTCAGTTTTATAATGTATATGTTCATAATAATTGTTTCTACTTTAGGCACAAGGCCAGCAATTACCCAGTGCATTACTGGTACTTTATTTTATCGACCCCGTAAGGATGAAAGGCAAAGTCAACCTCGGCGGAATTTGAACTCAGATCGTAAAGGGACGTAACTATGCTGGAAAGCATGGCGTCCGACCCTCTACCGATACTGCCAATCCACCGCCATATATGTTCATAATAATGTGTGTGTGTGTGTGTGTGTGGGTGTAGGTGTTCTCACGCAAACGAAGGCAGGTGGTTTTCCTCGTAAACATCTAAGTTCAGATTATAGATTATTGTTAGTATTTAGTATTACAAAAGCCGCAGGCAAGCCTTACGATGCACGATCTGTTACTGCACGTGAAAGTCAGCATGATTGACAGGAACAGCCCCAACATCGATATCATATATAGATGAAGATGTGAATGCATTTACATATATATATATATATGATGTAACTGCATTTATACATATATATATATGTGTGTGTGTGTGTATATACATGTATATGTGTTTGTCTGTGTGTATGCATGTGTGCGTATGTGTTTGTCTGTCTCTGTATATATATACGTGTGTGTGTGTGTGTGTGTGTGTGTGTGTGTGTGTGTGTGTGTGTGTGTGTGTGTCTGTGTCTGTGTCTTTGTCTATGTCTGTGTGTATGCATGTGTGCGTATGTGTTTGTCTGTCTCTGTATATATATGTGTGTGTGTGTGTGTGTGTGTGTGTCTGTGTGTCTGTGTGTTTGTCTATGTCTGTGTATGCATGTGTGCGTATGTGTTTGTCTGTCTCTGTATATATATGTGTGTGTGTGTATGTGTGTCTGTGTGTTTGTCTGTGTCTGTCTGTCTCTGTATATATGTGTGTGTGTGTGTATGTGTGTGTGTGTGTGTGTGTCTGCATGTTAGTGTGTCTATGTTTATGTGTGTATGTGTGATTGTGTGTGTATGTGTGTATGTGTGTATGTGTGTCTCCGAGTGTTTGTGTGTAATTGTACAAATTTATATTAACAGTTTGGTTTATTTGTACATTCTAGCAGACGATTGAAATGTGATAAAACAAAATCAGAGAAATTTTCAACGCAAGTTTGTGTGGGTTACGTTTATACAATGTTTCTAAGGTTACATTAGTGTGAGGAGAAAACAATTTGTGAAAATACATTCGACATTTGGAATTTAAAAAATGTATACTCAACCGACTAAGTGAATTAAAATGTCACGATTGAACAATCTGTAATGTCTTAAGATTTGTCACGTAAGTACTAACTTTGATATACTGCCAAAAATGTTTAAAAAATATTTATAAATTGAAAGATTAGTAATTTTTTCAAAGTGTTTACGAATTTTAATATTAACGGTTGGCGTTAAAAGTTTAAGAAGGAGTTATACCACATCGTTTTAAAAATGTCTCATATGACTTTATCCATTACCAATTGGCCAATATGGTTTCCATGGATACTGTCTCTGGGGAGAATAGCAGTGATTGTCAGTATTAATAGAGCGTCGGATAATATGCTTTGCTGCAGAGAGTTACGGCGCTTTACCTTCTGTATTCAAATCCCACCGAGGTGAGCTTTGCCTTTCCTCTTTACTAGGTCGATAAAATAAAGTACCAGTAATGAACTGGGATCAAGTTCATCGACTTTCCCCTCCCCTTCAAATTACTGGCCTTGTAATTTCCAAAGGGACTGTTATTTGCCAGTAGAGTATTGGCAATAAAATATAGTACCTGTAAAGTACAATATTTGATATTTCCTTCACCTATATTGCTGGCCTTGTGCCAGTTTACCTTACTTCATTTGTTTGACACGTTTTGCCTGCATTTTATTCTAGGGGTTTTCTGTCCGGTATCGGTGTATAGATTCTTTTGTTTCCCAGCCAAATGTGTATGTGTGTCTGTGTGTGATTTTAAATTGATTCTTCTGGAAGTGTGTCTGTGTGTCTGTATTTACACCTATCGGAGTATGTGGTGTATTTGAATATACCTTAGCAACTTACAACTAGCCAGCGTATGACTTTACTTTTTATTATTCCCATCTCTGTACACATAAAGATTCTACGTGCATTCCTATGTCTCAATTCTTTGTCATAAGACTTTTGACATCAGTCACCAGGTCATGGCACGGTTTATTGTTCAACTCCTGCTTTCTATTGAGGGTGGGTTTAGTTACTGCTAACTGTGCGGCTACTTTAATTCATCTAAGCATTGTGTCAGCTCAGATTGTAATTTTAATTTAATCTAATTATTTTCAAGTGTGCCACCATGATTTAATTTAGCATTTTGGTAGAGCTTTGACAAGTTGGTCTTCTTTTTGAATTCCTGTTGTGATATTTTTCCTACACGGCCCCTCTCTGCATTTTATACTATATAACATGTTTACTGTTACAATTTATTTGTAGGCTTTCTAATTAGCAGTGTATCTTGTTGATTATGGAATTACTAGAGATACCTCTTTATGTTTTTGTTGTTATTCTTGTTGTGGTTCCTGTTATTTTAGAGGAGAGTTTTTCCATAATTATAGCCAATAATAGAGATGATAAAATAATGCTAAAAAAAGAAGAAAAAAATCGACAGAAAACAAAATAAATTACGTTTTTACTGATAGAAAATATCAAGATGTGGTTTTCACGGTGGCGTGAAACAAATTTGGAGAAAGGTATGATTTTATTTTCTATTTCATTTTTATTATTATAATATTTGGTTTTATATTTAAATTTATTATTTATACGTTACCTTTATCGACATTTATTGTAACTAATATTGAAGATAGCGAAGCATAAATGTTATTATTTCAAAATCTACAGAATATAAAACAGAAATATGTAGTTTTCACAAAAAAGTGAAAATAAATATGAACCCATTTCAGAATATATATATATATATATATATTTTTTTTTTTACTGAACTCTCAGCTAACAAACCATATGCTGTAGGTTAACAAGGACAAATATATTGATCTCAGAGACGATAAAATGAGGAATTTTATTGACTTTAGAGCTTCAACTATTTATAAAGTATCCATGGAGTATAAGAAAAGCAATTGTGTCATCTGGGTAAACGATCTGATTTAGAAGATCGCCTTACTTCAAAATTAATTGTCACAAGAATTTATACAGGGAATAAACGCGTACAAATTTCAAACAAATCATTTATCAACAAGCGATGATATTTTTAATTCATTTGGAAATTACAGATTCGTAAATTATAAAAAGGAAAGAAATAAACTCATTAAATATGGTTAGATTTGATGTCTCAAGTTTTAATTAGTAAAAATAAGAAAAAAATAAAAAGTAACCGTCACAAAATATTTCCTCTTGAAAAATTACTTGTTTAGAACATAATTTTGTAAGGCAATTAAGCTAAATTCAAAGACCAGCAAAATATTTAAACTGGACGCTATAAATATGACAACCACATGCCATGCAGTAGCTCACATACATACATGCATAAAGACAGACGTATAGACTCGTATACAACCAACTCCCAGAAAAAGACTCCACTTGAATAAATAAGAACTATATGTATTTATATATAGTAATAATAATAAATGTGAAAACTAAAATCCGAAGAGGGCTCGATAATATATAAAGATCCCGTTAAGGGTGAAAGCAGCGATTCTTTGCTTAAACTTTAATCTGTTATTTTAATAAATGTATATATATTATATAAATATATATAAATATATATATGGGGCGGGTCATATTTGTGTAATAATATTGCCATAATTAATAACAGAACACACTCACTGTTTGGTTGGTTTTCGCTTCTGTCTTTTATATCGGTTAATTTAATTTATTCGGTCCTCAATGTTACCATTGACTGATCAACGGTAAAAAATACAGATACAATATAGACACAAACACATATATATAGTCTAACAAAGTTCTTTCGTTGCACATCTGCAACATCGTCAGTGGTGCGATTATGTTTCCTCCCGTTGCATTGTATGCCTACGCCATCTTTATTTGGTCTGTTTATTTATTTGCAGATGTGCAACGAAAGAACTTTGTTAGACTATATATATGTGTTTGTGTCTATATTGTGTCTGTATTTTTGACCGTTGGTCAGTCAATGGTAACATTGAGGACCGAATAAATTAAATTAACCGATATAAAAGACACAGAAGCGAAAACCAACCAAACAGTGAGTGTGTTCTGTTATTAATTCTGGCAATATTATTACACAAATATGACCCTCCCCAAGTATAATAATATTTGTTTCGACACACGATTTCATATCAAAAACCTCGCAAAACTAATTCATCGCCGTTAAATATATATATATATATATATATATATATATATCAGAATGGAGGCAGTAAAAACCAGTTAGACCATTACTCATCAGAGTACTCGATACTTGGGGTAGCAGAGTGGGTAATATGAAAAGATTATATGTATGTAAAAGGTAAACAGAAATAACAACACAATATGGAAGGGATATATTAGGTTAACGCTTGATATAACAAGAAGAGGGTCTTAACGTTTCGGACGCTAGTCCATACGTGTGTATGTGTCTGAAATGTATGTGAAAGATGAACCGGGGAACCATGGCAATATGTTCTTACGCCCGAGAATTTCAAGCAGAGAGAGGGAAGAGTGAGTGGGGTAGAGAGTGTGCTGCACACACACGCACAAACGCATGCAGACGTACATACATAAACACACACTCACACACACACACACACATATATATATATATATATATATATATATATATATATATATATATATAATTGTTTCTACTTTAGGCACAAGGCCAGCAATTACCCAGTACATTACTGGTACTTTATTTTATCGACCCGGTAAGGATGAAAGGCAAAGTTAACCTCGGCGGGATTTGAACTCAGACTGTAAAGGGACCTAACTATGCTATAAAGCATGGCGTCCAACCCTCTACCGATTCTGCCAATTCAATGATCAAACATGGTGTCATAACATTACATGCCTAAAGAAATAAACCATGTAAAGCTTCAAAGCAATTCACCAGATAACGCTAAAAATGTACATTTAAATACAATTGTAGGATTAAAAACTATCTGAAGGAAAGATTACCAAAACTGTGAACAACTTTAAATTTAATTCTGACAGAACTTAGTCGAAATATTTAAAGAAGATCATCATGTATTTTAAAACTTGAATATAATTATCAGTGACTATACACAATTACTATTAGGTGAATTGGCAGAGCGTCGGACACTGCTTTGCAGCATATATTTACATCTCATTACGTTCTGATTTCAAATCCTGCTGAGGTTAACTTTGCCTTTCATCCTTACGGGGTCGATAAAATGAAGTACCAGTAATACACGAACGTCGCTTTAATCGACTTTCTTCTTCCCACTTCAAATTGCTGGGCTTGTGTCTAAATTAGAAATAATTATTATGGCTAAACCTATAACTCTCCAGTGACCAAATTGTGACAACAATCATTGTGTACAATTTAGCTACAATCTTAATAATTCTTTATATCAACCATATATACAATCAGTTTTATGCAAAGGCTAAAGAATTTGTGGAAATTCAAACCTCCAGAATTTGACCTTTTCTCAAAGTATTTAAATGAACAAGGAAAACGTATCAGATTTAAAGTGATACCTTTAACGGAACTATGATATTCAATATAATTGGAGATTAGCTGTTTCGGTAGAGCGTCGGGCAAAATGCTTTATGGCATAGGGTTATGCCCCTTTACGATCTGAGTTCAAATCCTACAGCGTCAAGGTTAGAGGTGGTATGTTATGTAGTGTAGTAAACATCTGAAATTTAGTTATGTTTCCTATTCTCCATTTAACAAATTAGAATATTCTGAACGTAAAAAGTGTATTTATTGTCAGTAAATCTTAAGCAATAAAGTTATATTTCTACATAGAACCAGTTTCGTTTCTCCTCATATCTCTTGTCTTGTACTCTTTCACCTTTCAATGAAAGCAATTTTCTAAGACATAATTGCGAAATTCTTAGTTTTAGAAGATACGATTATGCAATAAGACATACATACACACACACACACACACACACACACACATATATATATGTGTATATATATATATATATATATATATGTATATATATACAGGTTCTGTATTATATCGTATTGAATATACTAATCTCTTATTTTGCATTGATAACTGTTTACTCTCTATTTAAATCTATATAAGCCAGTAAACGTTCAGCATATCTTTATAATTTGTTGAATACTATCTAATACTGTTGCATTTCTAAATGATTATGTCATGATTGTTTCTCGTTATTGAATTGAATATAATTATTGATGAATGTGATGTCTCAATTTATAGATGGTTTTCTTTCTTTCTCTGTTTCTGAGCATCAATTATTTTTAAGCTTTGTTTTTTTTTTCTTCAGAGGATGGCAGCCAGCTACCATAAGCCTTTTGGGTCTATAGAATCTAAAGGTAGAATGGGAAGAAGTTGGCCTCAGACTAGAGTCGTTGTCGAATATTTGCAATAGAACAAGTTCAGTTAATAACATGCAAGATCCAACTAGAACTAACAAACAAGACAACATATTGTATCGACCATTCATTGCCGACCATTTTTGGCTTCCTTCTAGAATTCCCTCAATATTTTACACACACACACATTATATATATATATATAGATATATATATATATATATATATATATATGGTGTGTGTGTGTGTGTGAGCACTCATTATCTATGTCTGTAGGCGTCTTCATATGTATATATGTATATATATAGAGAGAGATAGATAGATAGATAGATAGATAGATAGATAGATGTGTGTGTGTGTGTATATATATATCATAATCTCTCTATATATATAGGATAAAAGAGAAAACACAGGTAAGCATTAAAGAAAGTGAAACTGGCTGTCTTAACCACGAATTGGATTACAATAAGCAATTTTCTGCTTCCCTAACTATATATATATCAAATATATATATATATAGAGAGGGAGAGCTAGATAGATAGATAGATAGATAAATAAATATATATATATATATATATATATATATATATATACATGTGTGTGTGTGCACTTTTTATCCAAGTCTGTAGACGTCAACATTTATCTAGTTTTATATTTCTTGTTTATTTATGTGATCTGTTTTCTTTGGCCATGTCATATTTTTCCTTTGTCATACTTTCTGATAACCCAACCCTATTATATCTGACGGTATGCAATACAATATTTCTCTCTGTCATGTAGCCATTCAATCGTCACCGATCTATACTATCGTGTGTTCAATGTAAGCAATTAATCTAATATAAATCATATATTATTATATCTCTGCTCTCTACCAAATGGAGTTGGATTTGGTGCATGAACTACAAAAATGATCAGGAATGAATATGTGTTTGTTGAGGACATTTCCCACTGGATAGGAGCTTCTTCTCCTGCTCCTCCTCTTTTATGAAACGGTCGTTGGGGCAGAGTCCTCAAACGCTCCTTTCAGCGGGTCCTGTCAGAAGAAACAGACTCCAACTGATCCGACTGGATCTCCAAGCGAGACCAGCCAAACTCATGGATGTTATCCAACCATCTTGCTCGGGAGTCTAGCCTTGGGTCTTCTGTTGGTTAGTTTTGCCCGTAAAAATGTTATATCGATTCGTGTTCTGCTTCTTCTTCTTTGATGCTAAACTCCGCTAGGTGCAAACTGCACATCAACATGAGATATTTTTCTCCAGAAAGTTCGAATACCAACAGCAGAGTTCAAATAGCAAAGATCAAGTCCACTCCATAAGTTGTCATTATCAAGCCATCGTTTTGGCTGCCGGCCTCTGCTTCTCTTACCAGCCAACCTTCCTTCCAGACATAACCTACTCACACCACAAGTTGATCTTTTTATATGACCGTATAGTTTTAGTACTCTTGACTTCACAATTGATGTAATTGGTCTGAGTTTGGTAATGTTGAGAAGCTCACTGATACAGATACAGTCACTGAGCCGCTTGCCAGTCATAAGTCTCATGATATGGTTCTGGAATGTAGAGAGCTTCTGAAGTGACCTTGCTATCCCTATTGTTTATTCTTTCTACTCTATTGTACATAATTGAAAATGAATTTCTAAAACCTAATTCGAGATTTTCGATGACCCTGTTCTTTATGTAGTAATACCTACCTATTTCCGAAAATTCCATCTAATTTTGCAAGGGATATGATAATATATTTCCATTATCAAAAGAAATACCAGTTATTTCGAACTCATTCAATTTCAACACAAGCCTCAGTTTTTATCAATAGGTTAATTACATAACATCGTCACATTGTCAAAGCTAATTGAATCCTAAATGTTCTAACATCTACTCACTAGTGTTTAAATTATTACAGTAATAACTTAAATCTCAGAAGCAAACCTCATTTCGTATGATTCAGGAAATGTAATGATTATCTATATCAACTTGCGTTTTAATATCATTCTCAAAGAAAATCTTGATGTTTGTATGACGTTAGAAATTTCTATAACTGTCAACTCATCTTTAATAATACTTTACATGAAGACTTTCTCTCCTCCTTTCCATAGCTCTTTAACAGAGTCACTCTCTCCCTCCCCCCCTCTCTCTCTCTCTCTCTCTCTCTCTCATATATATATATGTATACATGACGTTGCAATGAATGGTAATCGCATGCAATGCATCCAACTTGGTTTAGAAGCTGAAATATTTTCTCTCCATTTTATGCTTGCTATATCATACAATTATTTCTGATGTTTACTCACAGTTCAGCTTTGAAGTGGTAGATTTATAACAGAAGAGGCTACACTTTTATTGGCTTGTAAAACTACTTCAATGGCACGTATAATAAACAATTTTATTGTACAATGTATAGCCGCAGACCCATCAAGTATGAAACCATATCAAAATTAAACTCATTTATTTGATCCAGTTGCAATTCAGCGAGCCGCTGTTTATAAAGAAAAACAGGTGAGGAAAGGACATTGAGACAGTTGAACTTTTGTGCTACATGTGGAGTTTCACTCAACAAGGGAGAGAACTAGTGCATAGTCTCACGTACAACAGTGATAGTACATTGTATGTTAGTTTAGACGAGTAACAACCTATAGAAGAGTAAAAACAGTGAGGGTAAGAGTATACAACACGATACAAGGTACAAGTTGATGCATTGCTCCGAGGATTAATCAATCTATTAAATCTCTAATAGCGAGCGAAAGAAAGAGGTATCTGATAATTACCATAGAGGAAAATGTTGAAAAGAAACACCATTCAAAAGCATCGCATTTTCTCTTTTCTCCATAATGTCTATATCCTTCACCAACATACGTTGGTAAAATATGTAGATATGCACACACACACACACACACGCACACACACACACACACTTCGCGCTAGAAGCTCTGCTCCTACGAAAGGGCGATGCTTGCATCACAGAAGGATGAATGGCGAAGGAGTGTTGCACGGAATTTATTGAAACTAAAGTAATATATGTGTGCGTGCGTATGTTGGAAGGAATGAAGCAGGTGGTTGCTGGAAGACAAAACACCAGAGGTCACTGGAGGCCAGCCTAAAGTGAGATGTGTGTGCTGCCGTTAAGTGTGTGTTGACTGTTTCTGTCTATGTGCCTGATATGTGTGTATGTCTATCTGTATGTATACACACATACACACACAACACAGCAAATACACACACAAACATATATATATATATACATGGACACACTAGAAGAGGAAGACCAAGGTTAACATATGTTGATGCCCTAAGGACAGACACTGGTCTGTTGGAGATGCAGGATATGGCAGCGATAATGAGGGACAGAGACCGCTGGACAGAACTCGTCCATGGATCTCGGGAATTTTACCCGCCTTAGATAGATAGATACATATATATATATATAATATATATATATATTATGTATATATATGTATGTATATATGTGTGTATGTATATATATCTATATATGTGTGTGTGTGTTTGTGTGTGTGTGTATTTGCTGTGTTGCGTGTGTATGTGTGTATACATACAGATAGACATACACACATATCAGGCACATAGACAGAAACAGTGTATATATATATATATATACATAGATATATACATACATATATATATATACATAATATATATATACATAATATATATATACATAATATATATATATATACGAAAACGAACTTGGTGTGGTTTAAACACAGAAGGTTTAGAGCAGTCATGGGCAACCTGCAGCCCGCGAAGCTTTCTGAATGGCTCGCCTAAGTCACCTAAGTGAAATCTTTCTGATTTTTTTACCCAAACTTTTCAGTCGTAATTTATCTTTCTATCAATTTTACGATCGAGGAAAACAACGTGTAAGAATTCTGAAGAAACAAATCAAAACAATCTGAATTACGGCCCTTTTTTTAATGTGGGCACGAATGTAAATTACCACTTGCGGCCCACTTCTCGATAAAGGTTTCCCACGTCTGGTTTAGAGTCTTCTGCGTTTAAATCACACCACGGTCATCTTTGTCTTTCAACTCTCCAGGATCGATAAAATAAAATATCAGATAAGTTATCGTGCCATTGCATTCGTTCTTTACCCCAACCTCCAGATATTTGCTGGCTACATGCCTATATTAAAATCTACCACCACCACTACTACTACTATTACCACCACCACTGCTACTACTACTACTACTACTACTAACAATATTGTTATTTCAAAATATCGGCAAGATGTATTGTATGTGGTTCGAATGATTTCTCAAAATGTTATGGTATTACATGCTAAACTAAATTTAT
>OZ024750.1:8794485-8796985 GCA_964016885.1 Eledone cirrhosa | reverse complement strand
GGACAAAACAGAGAGGCAGTACAACAAATGTTTATTAATTTCACGCTCTGGAGAGTGGGGTGTCGGTGGGGGACGACGTTTCGGGCATAAGCCCTTCCTTAGGTGAGAAGTGTGTGGGAACAGAGTTCAAAGGGTGTGTAGGGGAGTGGTGGAGAGACATATAGCGAAAGGAAACGGTGCGAATAAAAAATAAAGATAAAAATAAAAATAAAGCATGATCAAAATACAAGGAATGAGATAAATTTAAAAATAAAGGCATGATCAAAATAAACTGAAATTAAAAGGGGGGTAAACAGGTGGTGGAAGGGTGTGGAGTGTGTAGGGGTGGTAGCGGGTGGAGTGGGGAGAGGGAGACGGGGTGTCCGAGCGGGGAGGGCTGAAGGTGGTGTGTGTGTGTAGGTGTGCGCGTGTGTGTGTGTGTGTGTGTATGTGAAAGTAAGGGTTGGGGGAAGAATGGGGTTGCATGTTCAGGAAGAGGTGTGTGTGGGGGGGGGGTCGGAGTGTCTGTGCGTGTGTGGATAGAGGGGTGGGGGGAGAGGAATCAGGAGGCTGAGGGTGTAAATATGTGGTGGAAAGCACGTGTGTGTGTGGGGTTTAAGCGTGTTGTGGTTGTAGGTGGCGTGTGGAGAAAAAATTTTTTTGGGGTGTGTGTGTGGGTGAGTTATATAGGTGATTACGTAAGAGGATGGTTGAAAAGTTGGTAAATTCCGAAGATGTTTAGTGGATTGGCTGTTGGTCAATTTCTGCGTGTGGGTATTCCATGAAGCGATGGTCGGAAGAGGAGAGATGTGGGGTGCGCGCGCAACAGGAAGTGGTCAGCAGTGGGAGTGCTGTGGTCTGTTTGTGCTGGGAGGTGGTCAGAGGGCATAGCAGCAGTCGGTGGAATGGTAAAGGGGCGATGATGGGTAGGTGTGAACGTTGGAGTGAGGAGGGTGTGTGTGTGTGTATTAGTAGGGGTGTTAGTGGGATGAGTGAGTGTGGAGCGAGGGTGTGGGTGGAGCGGGGAGAGAAGGGTGTGTGTGGTTCTATGAAGGGAGTGTGGTGTACTGGTGTGTGTGTAGTTTGATGAAGAGGTGTTAGTGGGTGTTAGTATACGGGAGGTGGGAGGGGTTGAATGCAGGTGTGAGTGGGGGTTAGTGGTGGTAGGGTGTGTAGAGTTGGTACGTGTGCGTGGGGTTGGGGGGGTGTTAGTGATGTTAGTTGCGTGTGGGGTGGGTGGTGTAAGTGGGTGCGTGAGTTCGTTTGCTTGGGGTTAGGGGGTGTTAGTGAGGTTAGTTGCGGGGTGGTGGGATGGAGGTGTGGGGGTGAGGGTTAGTGGTGGTAGTAGGGTGTGTGTTTAGTGTAAGCGCGTGTATATATGTGCCGGTGGGTGTGTGCGTGTGATAAGGAGGGGGGAGGAGGAGAAGAGGGGAGGGAAGTTAGTATGTTAGTTGGGGAAGGGTGGTCATATATATATATCAAGTTTTATATATATATCAAGTTTTCTATATATATATATCAAGTTTTATATATATATCAAGTTTTATATATATATATATATATATATATATATATATATATATCAAGTTCTCTCTCTCTATATATATAAAATAAAATCATAAACATAAACATACATATACAGAGAGACACCTATTTGACAATATGAAAGAACTCGCGACAATCCAAAACATAAAAAAGTCCTTATATTCTTTATAAATGCAAATGAAAATACAAAACAAATGATGCTATATAGAGCCGTGTTCTTTATTTTATAATGAAACACGGGAGTCCTCCATACTAGAGATAAATTTAGTTTGGGGTTTAACGCATTCCAGAACAGTGTTATGTAGATTTATATTCACTGGTTGAGGTTGAGGACGTGGGTGAACATAGAGTTAGGTCAGATGTCTTCAGACGAATGCTTCAATAGTTCTAGAATCATTTATTATTAAAAAAAAAAAAAATTCCAGGATATTTTATCTATGTTTCAAATTCATTTCTTAGATTTCGCGATATCAATTTTAACCAATTAAATCCATATAATTTCTCAAGTATCTCGGAAGATTTATTGACTATATTATATTAATATTTATCTATTTGTTTTAAATATCTGAAGCATTGTGAGTTAGATAAAAAAAAGACCTGGGCAATGAAACAAATAGTCACGAATGTGCAGAGAGTGGAGGGAAGCGAGATATAGAGCGAGAGAAAAAGAGAGATGGTGAGAAGTCATAGACAGCGAGCATGTATGCGACTGTATATGGGTATATCCTTGTGTCTTGGTATATATGTTTCTTTGTATACAATGAGTAAATACAGATTAATGTAAACATATAGAAGTTAAAAATAAATTAAACCTACGTGTAAGTGTAAACGAATTGGAAACCACAAGACTCTTTCACTGCCGAATATGTCGACAGCACATGAAAGTGACTGGCAAAATGGATGGAAGTCAATACGCGAAAGAGGAAGTTAAGGAATGCAGACGTATCTATAAATATATAAATATATAAATATATAT
>OZ024750.1:8769485-8791985 GCA_964016885.1 Eledone cirrhosa | reverse complement strand
AGTTAAGCTTAGAAATTTCTTTAATCCTATGCAGAGATGTAGATATAAGTCATATTCAAATGATTAAAGACTGGAAGTCAAACAGAGCTGCTTCGAAAATTCACGTGGGATGTTAGATTCAAGGAATACAGTCGGGAGTAATCATTGAACGAGAGTCTGAAAATGCTAGTCACTAATACCAGATGGAACCACTAGGCCAGGAAATAAGTAGTTAAATATGTGATGACATACACAATCTAGTGACCTGATAAGTTTTAGTTTCGTAGATTTACGCCGAAAGTGAGGAGAGGAAAAAAACGAATATTATATGGAATTATATTTACAATTCTATAAATGGCCAGCGACACCCGCTGTAACAACCACCCCACCTTGCGGGGCTCTTTTCTATTTAAATACAAAATGAGCAGAAAAACTTCTCTCAACATATGCGAATCTGAATTGAAGATACTATTTATTTACATAACATAAATCGAGGATGAGTATTCGGTCTATAAGCGCTTAAACGGTAGTGATATTCGTTTAGGATTTGAACAAATTATCGACATTATCGACAGTAGAATTACTAAGAAAGGTACCGAACTGCAGCTCCAAAGAAATATAGGAGGTTAATCTTCATATATTTATATTTAAAATGAAATGCTACTGACAATCTTCAGTATCATTTTGTTTATATGTCTAGAAGGTATCACAGGTGATATTAGAGTATGGGGAATTAACGAGATTTGCCTACGGTATTGAAAAATACATTTTTCTACACAGTTGAACAAAAATAATAATTGTTTCTACTTTTGGCACAAGGCCAGCAATTACCCAGTGTATTACTGGTACTTTATTTTATCGACCACGTAAGGATGAAAGGCAAAGTTAACCTCGGCGGGATTTGAACTCAGAATGGAAAGGGCTGTAACACTTTGCGTCAAAGCATGGCGTCCGACCCTCTACCGATACTGCCAATCCACCGCCTTTTGAACACAAATAATAATATTATTTGTTCATATATACAACCATTTGTTTTGTTAATAGGTTTCATTGTTTATAGAGAGACAATACTAATTCACACACACAAACTCATATATCAAGTTTAATATAGAAATGGCCTTTATATGGACTGTTTCATTCAAAAGAAATCATCAGAAAAGCTTTCCTGGTGATTTCGTTTGAATGAAACAGTTCTAGTCCTGCAAAAGTCATTTCTATAATAAACTTGATATTTACACTCTGCTAATGTATTGAGTACCTCACTAACCGTGGTTAACCCCGATTGAACTCGGGACTCACACGCACGCACACACACATACATATATATATCATTAATGTAAACCTGTTAGTGTATGTATATATATATATATATATATATACACTAACAGGTTTACATTAATGATTTCTGATACGCTTAAATGTGTTTACATATTTGAGGCTAGTTTGTCTTCTAACAAACATCAATAATCCCCGCTTTCTTCTCAGGATTATAAAGTCTACTTCTATAAAAATGGTTTGTATTGTAGCCATAGAGAATACATTATTTATATATCCCACGTATCTATGTGAAATGAACATGACAAAAACATTGGAACATGAAATGTATTCAAACTGATCTTTCTGCCACTTGTGGTTGGTCTATTGTTGTACAGCAACACATCTATTGTCATCATAAAACATTTCAAACACACCCACCCACACACAGACACTCACACACACATATATATATATATATATATATATGTAACAAAAAACATACAAACAATGATCAACTAATCTTATTCTACCTCCAACTTGGCGCTGTACACCTGAACAATATATCTAACTATTACATTGAGTATCTCACAATATTGTGAGTAGGTGTACAATATTGACTGAAAGCAGCAAGGTAAAAAACAACATAAAAAACAGCTAACATTAGTAGTTGAGGAATATATATTAAATAGAATGTTAAAATCGAAGATCTTCGTATTACATAATTAAAGTTGAAATCCGAAATAATAGTGATTAGGCTGTTAATTGTTTGCGTTTCCCGAGATGGTTCTTATAACATTTTATTACTGCATGCCATTTGAAGACATCACCAGTGAAATTTAAACTATAATAAAGTAAGGAGTGAGGGACTGCGTCCAGCATATTTTTTTTTATCCCGTTTGTAAAATAAGTTGGATTACTTTGAATAAATAAAGAATCAATATTACATAATTTATCTACTAAATTTCGTTATTCTTGATTAAATATAAATAATGTTGTTGCTTATTTTAAGATTCACTTCTTTAAAATTTTCAAATGTCAACACTTCCGGTTAGCGATCGCTTAAATAAACATTCATATATTTCCGTCACTAATTTTCTCCTAATGCAGTTTATATATAATTTCGTCTTTTTTTTATGTATCATGGATTACATTACTGATTGCATAAGACAGTGTAACGCAGTCTTCGTTCAATTTTTGTGTATATTGTCAATTACGATTTTATTTGATGTATCATATCTGCATATATATATACTTGCGTATAATATCAATATGCACACTACACATGCTAGCAGAAAACCACTGCTAATAAACATAACGGCAACACATCATTCTCGAGTGACGAAATTTAAGCTGATCCTTGTAAGTTTGGAAAGCTGCATACAGTAAAGAAGTTCGGTACGATATTTTTAATCCTAATGTTTATAAGCCTTCATTCTAACTTCGACTTTAATCAAATAAATTACAGTAATACACGTAGGTTACTTCGCATCAAACTAAACATTTCAATAAATTACTGGCAACTAAGGAAAATAAATTGTGAACGAGGGTAGACCATATTTATATTTTATTGAAATAATTTATAAGAATTCTAAAGTAGATTTGATTCTCACAATGTTTACTCTAGGGATTTTGACAGACAGAATTAAATCTAAAATCAATGCGTTAAAATTTATTTTCAAGTATTGATATATATAGCTCTGAGGAATTGAATATGTAAAATTTTGTTTCAGAACACAGCACACGCAAGATGAAAGGAAGAAGATACTATAAAAACCTGGCCAAGCAAATAGGTAGGGTTCATTAAAACATATTAATTTTCAGAATATGAATTGGTTTCAACTGACCACTTTACAAGATTGAAATTTAATCAGTACATACGATCTTGCAAATATATGTTAAATTATTATAACATTACTGGAAAAATATTGTCTTCGTAAAACAGGAAGAAAATGTTATCATAAGCCTCTTAATCCATTAGACGAACACACACACGTATATATATATATATATATATATATATATATATATAGAAGTGGTTACACAACAGTTAGTTCACCATACCGAGAACAATTGTTTCACCTTAGCGGATCCTCGCTAAGGTGAAACAATTGTTCTCGGTATGGTGAACTAAGTGTTGTGTAACCACTTCTACCTAACTCGTCCCATGGACTGAGTGCTCTACCACTACGGATATTACCTTCCAGTGTTCTACGACTATATATATATATAAATATATATAGTAATAATAATAAATTTGAAGACTAAAATCCAAAGAGGGCTGGATAAGGATAAATATATATCAAATATCAAATACCGTAGAGCAAATATTTATTAAAATAACAGATTAAAGTTTAAGCAAAGAATCGCTGCTTTCACCCTAAACGGGATCTTCTGAAACAGTTTCAGAAGATCCCGATTCTTTGCTTAAACTTTAATCTATTATTTTAATAAATATATGTGTATATATATATGTGCGTGTGTATATATGTATATATATATATATATATGTATATATATATTTATTTATTTATGCATGAATATATCTCAACACTTCTAAAAATAGTTAATCATTACTTCGAGTTTATATAATCTCAATATAAATGTTCGTAGTTTGTCCAGCACATAATTGTTTCTATTTTAGGCACAAGGCCAGCAATTACCCAGTACATTACTGGTACGTTATTTTATCGACCCCGTAAGGATGAAAGGCAAAGTTAACGTCGGCGGGATTTGAACTCAGATCATAAAGGAACGTAACTCTACGCTTCAAAGCATGGTGTCCGACTCTCTACCGATACTGCCAATCCACGCAATGGAGTAAAGTCTTTTAAAACCCTTACTGCAATGTCAATGAAAGCATCATATATTTATATATGTGGTGCAGAAAGAAAGTTAAGAAAGGAAGACTAACTCTCAGGAAAGAATTGCTGGAAATATTTTACGGGCAAAACAAATCGGTAGGCGATCCAGGAGTAGATCCATGAGCTTAGCTAGCCTCGCATGGATATCCAGCCAGATAAGTTGGAGACGGCTGCTTCTCATAGGACCCCCTGGAAGAAGAAGAAAAAGAAAAAGAAGAAGAAGAAGAAGAAGACGAAGAAGAAGTCTAACTATCCTCTAATTGGAAATTGTAGGTTAAAAAAAAACCATATGCAAACCGGGAATTACAACTATCTTGCATACACGTATTATATATATAACAAATATAAATTCTATCTATTTCGTAGGATGTAAGGTTCTCTATTATTCAAAATGTTGTAGTCATGCATTTTTCAAATGTCGAACTAAAAGTATGTTACTTGAAAACTTACATAAAATATTTACATTCTTTTTTTAATGTTTCCATCAATTCAATAATGTATGCTGCACATTTCTCAGTACGGTAGCAAATCTTTTCAATTATGTAGCTGGAGGACACAAATATTTGTTATGATCAACTGATAGGCTAGCATACAAATTAGATAATATAATTGCTACTGCATTATCACTTGGAGTTTTTTTAATAAAAGTTATTTTTGAATTATTAAATGATGGAATTGACGAAATGAACCAACGTCAACAAAATTGAATATTTTCTAATCTGAGACTTCTTCCACTTATTCCTGAGAGGGTACTTAAACACTCCTTCCAGTGGGTCCTTTCAGAAGCAACTGTCTCCAAAAGATCCGGCTGGATCCCCAAACATGACCAACCAAGCTCATGGATGTTATGCAACCATGGTGCTCGGGGTCAACCCCCAGGGTCTCCTGCCGGTTGGTTTTGCCCGTAAAATCTGCCCAACAATATCAACGAGGCTAGGATGGGAAGCTGTAATAAGATAAACGTGTCCAGAGAATAGGGAGATGGACAATCAAAAGTCCGATCAAAAGTAAGCCAAACTCCAGGTCAGAGTATGGTTGTAGGCCCATATGAGTGGTACCACCAATGCCCTGAAGCAGTAAACAACCTTCTACCTGAATGGCACATACAGCAACTTAAGACAATTTCCGAAAGTCATAGAAAGCTATTTACTGGTTTCCCCAAATAATAGTATTTCATGCTCAACTTGCAACCGTATCAGTGTGTTTGATCTTCGATTCAGACGTTAATACACTATATCGGTCTCCTTGAACTAACATACACTACCATTCATGCACTTCATTCAAATATTTTAAACTATGACCTACATTTGATTTGAGTTTCTATTTAGACGAAACTTTCTTTCTCAGAAATTTACAAAAGTGTACGAAGCCATATTTGATCGTTTCGAAAATGTATCTAAATAACCAAATACATTTACCACAAATCTTAACTTCAATTTTAAATGTATTTTTGTTTTTACATTTCATATATTTAATTTCTTTTCTAATCGGATATCTCATATCGTCTCCATACAATAGACATTTCTATCATTAGACACATTGCATATTTTCTGTGAAATAAATATAGGCAGCGTGTTACGGACAAACACTGATAATCGAGTCCAGCTGTTTCACGGCCTGAGACGTTTAACCTCCACACTCAACAGGTATAAATGCCAGGTTGTAGCATCATAATAATTATGAGCAGGCGAAAGGAATAGATAAAAGATTTTCTTTTTATTCCAGACTAGAGGCGATTCCAGTTCGTTATTAAAGCCACTGTGGAAGATGTGCCAACATCTTCTCAATTCCATATAAATGTTGGACACATAGTATCATTTATTGGACACATAGTGTCCTTCTTAAGAATACACAATCATAGATTTAGCCCTCACATAGCGTCACTTATTTGGTCTTTCTTAAGAATACACAATCATAGATTTAGCCCTCAAATAGCGTCACTTATTTGGTCCTTCTTAAGAATACGCAATCATAGATTTAGCCCTCAAATAGCGTCACTTATTTGGTCCTTCTTAAGAATACGCAATCATAGATTTAGCCCTCACATAGCATCACTTATTTGGTCCTTCTTAAGAATACGCAATCATAGATTTAGCCCTCACATAGCGTCACTAATTTAGTCATAGATGCTTTTTACAATCATAAAAGAGTAATTAATTACAATGACACCAATTAGATATTTAATGTTCAATTTACATTCGTAACTATATGCGATAAAGCCTGTTGTCCGATGCTCCACCGATTCTGACAATCCACCGCCCTGAACAGTCATAATTAATGGTTTCTGATTTAGGCTCAAGGTAAACAATTTGGAGGGAGGGGAAAGTCATTTAAATCGACTCCACCAGTGCGTTACTGTTACTTTATTTTCACGACTCTTATGGATAAAAAGGCTACGCTAACACCAACTGGATTTGAACTCAGAACATAAAGACATCACCCATAACAATCATTAATATTAAGACTATATGTTCAAAGTATATAAACAAATCTGAAATTAAAGCACCAGTTCAGACTACTAATAGCTTGAAAACACTTTTGGCCGGGTTACAGCATGCTTTTGATTATATCTTGTATAGGATCATACTTTTGATTATATTCTTTATAGGAACATTTAATTCAATCTGAAAATGCATCGCATGTTTCGCATTAGAAATTAGAAATATATATCAAAGTGCATAAGAAAGTTTGTGCTTTTTACATATCGTTTCTCTGCATACATTTCGATATCATTGCACGTGCTTTACAAGTATCCCTTTTTAGTATCTTTAAATTAGCAAACATCAAAATTTGAAAACGAGCACGTTTTGCAGCTATGTTCATTTATTTTCCGCGTAGTTACAAAGACTTTCAATGCTTCTTACAGTAAAATATTGTAGCTATAAAGTTTTAGGTCTTAAAACTTCTAAACCATTTCTTCTTGAATTGAATTTCTTTTTATAGAGTATCGATTTCTAGTAAATAAAATAAAAACCCTCCCATAAAAATAAAGATACCAAGTTTTTCATCGTTTACAGGATATATTGCTGCTAGCTTCAATATCTTGCTTAATCGATAATTGTGTAAGTTTCTGTTGATAGATATGATAAAGGCTTTTTTATGGAGGTCATTCTGTCATTTAAACATTGTACAAATAGCAACAGTAGAAAAGTGAGTAAATGTAATTTCACAAACCTGCAAGCCCACTTGTATTGAGTCATATGTCAATAGATGTATGTAGACACAATTAACCAATTTGTCATCTCTGATCTTAAATGTAAATAATCGCTGGTGGCTGAGATTATAACGTGAAAGTCCTATCGGCCGAGTGGTCATTCACTTGTGTCTCTTCATAGACCGCGTACTGTTGAAATTTAACCGAATTTACCTCTCAGTTGTTCAGTTGCTATAAACATCCGATGTCCCTCACCTATGATGTGTCTAGTTATGCTGTATAACAGGATTCATAATATTATGTAAGCATATTTATTTATTTATTTATTTTTGCAGTTTGTATTATCTCAATAGCCGCAAATGTTTTATAAATTTCAACACACCACACTAGATTAAAAGTAATGAGATACACCCGGGAAATCGAATGACCATGTGATTTGCACCTAGAAAGTTTCCCTCCGAAGCACAAGTCCGGGCGAGGTTGTTTGTGGAAGACCAGCAGTTACCCATGTATACCAGTCTCCCCACTCCACGCCACCGATGATGTCCAAGGGAAAGGCTATGGCCGATACAGCTTGGAACCAGTGATGTCGCAACTCATTTCTACAGCTGAGTAAACTGGAGCAACGTAAAACAAAGTGTTTTGCTCTTGGACACAACGCAACACCCGGTCCAAGAATCGAACTCACAACCGTTTGATTGTAAGCCCAATGCTCTAACCAAAGCCATGCACCTTCACTATGTTATATGCATACTGCAAATAGCTATCATTGATACCCAACAAATGAATTATACTTTGCTTGCTTCAATCTGCTTTACAGTAAAATTGATGCTGCGCCGGCTTCATTAGGTTGATGGTTTGATTCTAAATTCTCGGATCTCACACATTTAATAACTTACATATTACGTGCTTTCAAGATTTCATGGAATATCTCAGATGCCCAAAGTGAAGAAAACTCAATAAGATCTATTTTTACTTTCATCCTTCTGTATTAATATCTTCAGTAGTAATATCTTGAAATTATAAGTGACCTTATATGTCATCAACTGCTCTTTATTCTTCGTAAAATGACTAAATAATGCAGAGTATTACTTCATTTGTTTTAAGCTAATTTTCTACATGAATATACACTTTAGGGTACACTGGTACAAATACGATGTCGAAGTCCTACCCTCCAGAAGACTGATGCCATAGCCTGTACTGCATTATGTTCCTGACAAAGAAAAGTTAATTTTCCTGATCCTGCTCCTCTAGCGATACACACATACCATCGGAACGTATATTCATAAATGGCAAAATCAAGATTGCAATATGATATAACGTAAATATTTAATGCTAGCCAGACATATATCAGAAATAAAAGCAAACAGACTTTCTAATCGTTTCTACTTTTAGCCAAAATACAGCTGTTAGACAACTTCTTCGTTCACTAAGACTACAGAAATTACATCAGCAATTTTATGATTATGTCTTCCCCTTAATATATAACGACGCAAATTTTCATTCTTCTATAAAACAAAGGATTGTCCACTATTTTATAATCTAAGTTGCGGCGTAGCTGTATGGCAATATACTTCATAACTGTGTGACTTCATGTTATATGTCAACACTCGGCACTGTGAACAGGTTTACTTTAAAACAACCCTAGATCGACTAATATTTTGTGGGCGAAATTTGATAGACGAACACTGCATGGAAGCACATCGGAAGAAGTATTTCTATTTAACATTGTTAAAAGTAATATGTCGCCTGTTTAAAAATAGAACAAAACAGCAAGACGTTGAGGTCCTTAAGCGTAGTTTACTCTGTTAGAATTATTGAAGCGGATCTCTGATTCCTCCATTCCACCAATCTTGTTTTTCACAGATGTGAGATAAACCACAGACCCTCCATCTCAACTCTACTTCTGAAAAGCAGAAGAACTGCGAAACCGGTAAAGGAACCAAATAAATATATATATATTTAAAAAAAAATAAGACTCCAGTAGCATTTTCGATTTCATCTTGTTTTCTTTATACTTTCACTCGTGTAGGACACCTTGGTTATTTTTCATTTTGTAAAAGAAAACCTCACTTTCTAATAATATATATATATATATATATATATATATATATATATATATATATATATATATATGTGTGTGTGTGTGTGCGCGCATATATATATATATATTACAGCGCAGCGTAAGTTCTCTAATGGCATAAGAGAACTGTTTACCTCATTGAAACTGGTATTTGTAGTCTTTGTATACTACTTATAGGCATAATTATCACAAGCTTGAATCAAATTCACAATCTCTGAACTGAATCTTAAGAATCGTATCCATTCAATATGAAGAAGGAATTCTGTGTTTAAAATATCGTATTCGTAATAAATAAGGATTTCTGATTCAGGCACCAGGCGGCGGAGGGCAAATCGATTAAATTGACTCCAGTACATTACTGGTACTTTATTTTATCGACACCGTAAGGATGAAAGGCAAAGCTAACCTCGGCGGAATTTGAACTTAGAAAGTAAAGGGCCGTAACTGTATGCCACAAAGCTACCAATCTATCACCCTTCTATTTGTAATAAATAATGCATAAAGTTATAGTGCTAGATTTAATCTCCCGGTTTCAATATCTAGTTAAAGCTATTTTACAACAATTACGTTCATATTGGTTTTGGAAATAAAAAAACAAAAAGTCACATATTTTCAGAACACGATTTCATCTAGCTATTGTCATATTTTTAATAATTATGCTTTTAAGTAAAATCATAAACGACCCACATTATATCATTGCAGTTATCTAAAGCAGAAATATATAGAAGACCTTTCTTTTTAGTCGATTATTAAACAATATGATTTCGATATACAAATCAAACAATGTTAGGCTGTGTGCAATTATATGAAATATAAATAACTTTGAAATGAATCTAAATAACAAAACGTAATCAGAAATCTCCAAGCTTAACGAGCTAAGTGCACAATAAATGTCTGTACATTTATAAACGTATCGAATTAAATGTTCTATGGGATATTTATGGATATTATCTTATTTCTGAATTTCAATTTTTCTCTCGTAACAGCTAACACATTTCACTTCTGACGGTCTCGTATTAAAGAAAATTGCAATTTTAATGAAAACCTAGCATCGTTATAGTTATAGATATAAAACCGTCCTTTTCCTCTCATTTATGGCTTTTATATCATTTATTCTACTTTGCCACACAGCCAGATCTGCCCTTCTTTACCACTTCTCCATTTGCAATGTTATTTATACAATTGTAAATAAAGCTTATATAATTAAATAAAAATAAATAATTAGAAAACAAAACTAGATACATGACGAATTATTATTCAGAGACGCAACAATCTTATTAACACTCCCATGTTTATTAATCATATGCCTTCGTGCATTATTTAAAAAACACGAATCCAGATATTAATTTATAATGTTTTAGAAGTACATTAGAACATAGGGCTAAATTATTTTAAGTAATCTTGCCCTTAATCGTTCGGAATTAAAACCATACAAAGTTTGATTTTACATTACACCTTCGCCCTCAGAGTTGAAAACCTCCATACTAAAAACATTTGATTAACTAGGCCTATAGAAACTGTGTAATGTGAACATGATAAACATCTTTATTTACATCTATATATGATATATTATGCTGACACTAGGAATTCACTATTACATATATTACATATATTGTAGCAGACAACATCGAATACGGCGAGATTTGAAACCAGAAACATGTGGAACGAAATAATAGTTTTTGTTCTCGTAGCTCAGTCTTCTTTATTAAATTTATCTCGGCTATATGTTTTTTACTAGGTTGGTACCGAGTCATATACTCATTGGAAAATAAGTGGCCCACCTCAGGAGAATGAATGACAAGGTTGATTCCAGTAGCATTTGAAATCAAATTCTAGTGATATATCCTTCATATTACAATGTATTTACTTCACATTATTCTACTTCACCAATCTTATATAAAACAAAATAAAAAATAATTGACTCCTATTTTATTGCCTAATGGTGTTCCATAAATCACTTAAAAGAAAACAATATATGTGATTTTAAACTAATGTGATAAGGAAAATAATCGATATTTCTAAAGCTACATGTTTTCTTTCTATAAAGTATTCTAAGACATTTACGATTAGAAAACACGATAATAATTTCTGTAAAAATATTTTAAAAAGTAGATCTTTTGTAGGAAAAATATATTAACGATAACAATCGGTCTTTTATTATGATTTGGGTTAATATATCTCATTCTTTTCTTAACACAACAGCTTAGGTATTTATACGAAACGTATGATTTTATTTTCCTAAAGGTATTTATTATAGTTTTTACGTTTCCAAATTACATAACGCATATTCAACACCCCGAAGTTATATAATCTGTCCAATGGTTTTGAAAATGTAGCTTAATACGAGCAAAAGCTTTATCAATTATGTGCTTATTATATATTACATTAGCTGGGATTAGACAGCTCATATATATATATACAGTAACTGTACATTAAACATCTATTTCTGGAAGGGGAGTAAGTATATAATCGTCTTAATTAATCTATACAATACTGCTATTATTCTACTAATTGTATCATTTATTACAATATAAATATACAATTTCTACCGACGTACATTTCTTAATTTCTACCATTACTACAATGGAGGGAATCAATTGTAACCATATTAGGAGAGGATCCGGACAACTTCATTTTGGATTATTTCTTAATAATATCCTAAACTTTAAAGTTTCAAAAATAGCAATAAAACTGTTTCAGTTTTAAGGCCAAGGAAATGAAAGGAAATCTGCTTGATTTTATTAAGAACTAGAAATATATGAATATAACTAATTTATGTGCGTTTAATGTGATTCTTCTCCGATATAAATACTTAAAGTCCAACATACAATCTCAGATTAAGTCTCTTACAAACCAAGTATAAATTCCGTTATGATTAACATTATAATACTTGTTTCTACTTTTGGCACAAGGCCAGCAACTATCCCAGTGTATTACTGGTGCTTTATGTTATCGACCCCGTAAGGATGAAAGGCAAAGTTAATCTCGGAGGGATTTGAACTCAGACCATAAAGGGCCGTAACTCTTTGCTGCAAAGCATGGCGTCAGACCCTCTACCGATACTGCCAATCCGCCGCACTTATTATTAACATTATAATACTAAAAGGAATAACATAATACTAATTTAAAATGTAAATCTCTAACAAATTTGCATTGATAAATTATTGATTCAACGTATTTACGCAGCTCAGAAGGAGAGCAGATGGTCTTCAGAGAAGAAACCGCCTTCAAGAGAATCTTTAGACCACTAACGTCTTACACTCTAAGGGAGTGGGCTGCACCCAGGTCATGACTCCTGGGTGCTGAATTACTGATATTTAGCCATTTGGATATCGAAGTCATGTTGTGTCTTTAAACGGTATGAAGATTTTGTTGACGTCAAAATTTGAGACGAAATAATTATTAATGTATAACATATCTGATACATGTTTATAAAGATTAGTGATAGAGGGCGCCACAATCAGCACTCAAATGATAGGTGTCGTTGTTAACTCGAGTAACGTGTTAAGTCTAACATCCGACAACAAAACAGTCCATTAAAAGGGTTTATGCACGGTACCTGTGTAAGTAGTTTCGAATCTAAGACGAAAGAAACTTAGCACAGCTGCAACGCAGTAGAACATAACAGGAAATCACGTCATTTTGAAGTAATTTCTGAATAGCCATTTCTGCGGCTATAAAGGTAAAACAATGGCGATGATAATATTGTAAAACAATCCTCTTTATCCGTTATGAGAATCGAATTAATTTAGAAACTTTAGAAGAAGCCAGAGAAATGATAAACATGTATCAGTTATTGCAAGCTTATGTTTTCTATGAATAAAAAATAATCATTTATGAATGTTTAAATACTGTTTATAATTCCTCATGATGGAAGTAAAAAAGCAAGATAACTATACTAAAGAAAATATTTCATGTGAATATCGAATGAAGTTAACGTTGGGAAATATGAAGGCTTATTGAAATTTAAGGTATACCAGTAGGTTAAAATGTGTGTGGAGTATTCCATATTTTGCGCTGCAGGAGAAATCATTACAGTAATGCAATGATTCGTTAGACATATGTTACAGACAGAATACAGTTTTGCATTGGATTTCTTCTAATTAAGAAGAACATATGGAATACCACTCAGAATTCCACGTTATTGAATATCATATTCTGTATATCACAGACTCCAATTGTTATAGTAATAATAGTAGTAATAATAAATTTGAAGACTAAAATCCTACTTTCAAAATCATTTTGTATTGAAAGTAGGTTTATAAGTATGAATTTTCAGTAGTTTTTCGTAGCTGTCTGAGTGGCCTATCCGTAGGTACCAGAGACAGTGGAGTTCCTGGTCTTGGGTTCAATCCTGGTCGAGAGATACATGTAAATTTTTCAGTTTTTATTTTACATCCCATAGAAAAAAAAAACTGAAAAGCTTTCCCCGGGTACCCTACTCCCGACCAGGATCACCACGGTCTGTGATTTCTCCAACTAGGCAACCGAGACAGCTACAAAAGTAAAATGAAAATTAATAATTATAAACCTACTTTCAAAATCAAAGTTAAAAAGATGTGGTGTCGTTCATGGCATACCTAGTGCTATCTCTCTCTATATAAAATTCTTTGTCACTGTCTGTCTGTTTCTATGCATTCTCAAACTGCTGGACCAAATCAAATCAAATGTCTCCTGAATCTGACGAGCAGTTGTTCATTTTTTCACAACGATGCATTTCTAATTTGGAAGCACTGTTGCGACAGGATTCTGTGCTATTGTTTCTCAACTATGAATTTAGAGGAAGTTTTCATTGTTATTGTTGTGTTCGTTTCTGTACCCTCTGTTCGATGTCGAACCTGATGGTCGTAAGACAATGTAATACATATGTATAAAATGGCTGTCAACCCACTATTGAGAACGACCACCTTCCAAAAGAAAAAAAAACACACTATCATAGTGTACACTGACACATGTTCGATGCGAAGAACACGACCTCTCCCGGTTATAGTAAATCATTCAACATCGTAGAAAGTGTCGTCTTTCATTTTTGTTGACGCGCATGATTCCGCAACCACAGCAACGAACCATCCGCCTTTTACTTCCGTTTTCAATAATTTGGAAATTTGATTTAGAATTGAAATAAAAAGAAGAGAGTATATCTTTTATTGGTTTGTACGTCTACCACTCTTTGGCTACCAGATGGCTGACATAAAAAGATACATAAATATCTGAAATCTTGAACTAACAGTTTTTAAAAACCTTTGTGCTTTTCTTGAATCATCTTCACCCCCTTTAATGTCTTTTTCCCCGTTGTGTCTAGGAAGCTATATATCTGTTAGTTTTTAATATTTGGCTTTATTTATATATCTTTATTGAAGCTTAGTTTATATTACATATTTCTTTTGTCATTGTGTCTAATCCTGACTATTAGATGTATACATGCTTTTTTTTTTCATATAGTTTAGTAGTTACATGGGCAGCTGGTGAATCTGTACTTTAAACCTGAAACTTCTAGTTGTTTTCTTCTTTAATACCTCTCTCTCTCTCTCTCTCACACACACACTTACATTATATTTTTATAGGGTGTATTGGCAGTATTGGTAGAGGGTCGGACGCCATGCTTTGACGTATGGAGTTACGGCCCTTGCCTTTCTGAGTTCAAATCCCGCCAAGGTTAACTTTGCCTTTCATCCTTACGGGGTCGATAAAATAAAGTACCAGTAATGCACTGGTTAATTGCTGGCCTTGTGCCTAAAGTAGAAACAATTATATATATATAGGGTGTTCCAAGAAAATGTATACACACTTTAGTTATTTATTAGAATGCTGTTGAAGTCTGTATACATTCTCTTGGAAAACAAAAAATATGTGAGAGAGAGAGAGAGAGTGCAATAAAACATTAAACATTCTTATTTTCTAGAAAGTATTAAAATAATAATGTAAAACGTTTATTAGTTTGATAGGTGTGGTGATTAAATCTTGCACGTTTATCCCATGGAACTGATATTGATAAATTGAGGAATACCTTGGGCGTGAGTGTTCAATATTAAGATAAATTTATACATATCCATCTTCACAATAGATTCTCAATATTGGTTTTATTATAAGGATAAAATTATCGATTAATTTCCCGTGCGAAAATTATCAGTCTCATTAAACAGCACTGAATATATATTAATACAACATGGAATTAATCTGGAACATAGAAGATCACAGAGTAAACTTTACCTTAGCAGATGTTGCCAACAGATTACATCTGGAAGAAAATATCGAAATATCGAGAAGTATAAAAATAAAGAATTATAATTAGCTGCCGTAGATAATTGTAAATTCAAATAAAGTCCGTTGGAAAATCTACGAGATATTATAAGTGCATTTTGTATATGAGGATAACATAACTTGAAGAATTAATGAGAATGAAGAATACCTACTCTTCCTTTATAACCTTGAGCCAATTCGTCAAAAGTCAATATGTACACCCACCCCCATATATATATATAGGAAAAGAGTCGGGACCCTGACGGCTGAGCTCGGTCCGTTTCGACAGGTAGTTATGAACAGTTGTCGAAACGGCCGGAGCTCAGCCGTCGGGGTCCTCACTCTTTTCCTATTACCCACTCTACTACCCATAGTATCGAGTACTGTGGTGCGTTATGGTCCACTTGCTTCCTTACCACACTTCCTTCGTTATATATATATATAGGAAAATGTTCGAGACCCCATTTTTCTATTACCCACTCTACTACCCTAAGTATTGAGACCTCTGGTGCGTTATGGTCCATCTGGTTCCTTACCACACTTCCTTCGTTATATATATATATATATATATGAAAAGGGTCAGACTCCGACGGCTGAGCTTCGGCCGTTTCGACAGCTAGATCCGAACTAAGCTGTCGAAACTGCCGGAGATCAGCCGTCGGGGTCCTGGCCTTTTTCATATATATATTTTCTACTACGCTAAGTATTGAGCACTCTGATGCGTTATAGTCCACCTGACAACTTACCACACCCTCTTTGTTATATATATATATATGAAACAACGATTATATAAATTATATAATAAATAAATGAAGTGAATTCCAAACTGTTGGCTTGTATTTCATTATATATATATATTTCAACATTTCACCTTAACTATTTCTTTTAACCAACCCACAATAATTCTTTATAAGGAACATAATCCTGTACTAGAAGCATGGCACATATATTATGGTGTAGAATAATGCAATAAATATTATGGGGTTCCTAATAGATAACAAAGAATTCGAGGATAAAAGGACAGAATCTTATTCTATCTATCATAATGATTTATATATCATCCGATTCTTTTTAAATTTATTTTACGGTTTTATAAATATTTACGGCGATTACAACGAAATGTATCATAGTTTTTATCGGATAACAAATATGGCGAACATTTTACCAAGCCACACACCATGAGTTGATATTTTAGATTCATAGTTATAGTTATAAGTGGTGGCAATTGAAATCACAGCCATCTTGATTGCCAGTTTATCACAAATATTATAAAATTTGAACCAAATTTAGAAATCTTTGTAAACTAGATAATATGGATTTAATTTTAATGTAGCACATTCTGTAGTAAACCGAAACATTGAATGAGTTAATATCGTTTAACAACCGAACACATACTAAAAAATAAATACTTAATAACCAACGAATAACAAACAATTTGTAATTTTACACCTTTTCAAAACATACAAATTGTTTATAAATATTTATAGTTTTGTTTTACATTAGCATGTATATGTTTGTATATTTTTAACGGTGTAAAACGAGGCGAAGAACATTGTTTTCGTGAAATATGTTTTCTACATTCATTTGATATCTATTTTAGTATTTATTCTAGGAAGGGAAATAGCATAAATAGCTGTGAGATTACAAAGACGGCGATGAAAAAATATTATTTGAAGAGAGATCAATCATACACTAACTTGGGTATATGTCTTCTCTACATTATTCTTGAGTAATGTGTTCTGAATGGAAATTGTTAGATGGAAGGTCTTCGAATACTTACATATATACTTAAACACACACACACACACACATACATATACATACATACATATATATATATATATCCTGGCAAAAACATTTCCAGCCTACCAACATCGCCTTTCTCCAAAGTTTGTGTCAATGAACTCAGTGTTCGTCTCGTCTATCTTGAATATATATATATATATACATATTAATATAGAAGAGCTTCTACATGGCTAGAACTGTTTCATTCATGAGAAATCATCAGCTATGTATTGAGTACCTTACTTACTGTGGTTATCTTCGATTCAACCCGGAATAAATAGCCTATATATATATTTATATATATAGAGTTCTAGTCCGGTAGAAGCCAATTCAATATTAATATTGATGTTTAAACTCAACTAATGTATTGAGTAACTTATTAACTATGGTCTCATATATATATATATATATATATATATATAAAGGGGTATTTGTGTGTGTAAATATGTGTCTGTGTTTATGCTTATGTTTAATGATGTTTAGTCAAATGTTTCTTTCTATATAAATCAATATTTCTATAACTAACAGGCAGTGACCAATTTGATCGAATATATGTCTTTAGAAGACAGGCTCAAGCAACCTCGCATTTCAAATGATGAATTGAATGATATAGTCATGTGTATGCTCTAATTGGGCAAATTGCCTGCACCAATTTTGACCGTTGAACCAAATAAATGTATTAAATTCATGTCACCTCTTTACTACATATTAACTGAAAGAGTTCTTAACAATCGATGTTCTCCCTTATTCATAAGCTGAATGACTACTTAAGTAAACATTTCTCGGAGTCAAACGCAAGTCTAATGACTATATCCCAGGCTTTAGACGTCATGGTATCCTTGAGATTAATGAAAATATAATAATATCTACAAATGTTTAATATAGATCAGGGTTCTGTCAAGATGTCACACAGAAGTTTAATAACGGTTGGATTGTAGTGAAATCTAGATTAAAAATAATAATTTGACATTCTAACATGTTAGTGAAGGGTTTCTCAGCAAATAAGTATAAATTATTTCTTCAAGCTGTTCGTTTCTTGATATTTCCTGGTTATTGTCACAGAACAGTTTAGTAAATGATAGATAAGTAGTTTCTCTCTATGAAATATTCCAACCAATTAAAAATAACAATGTTCACACATTCAAATTACTCACACAGTAATTTGAAATTCCCAGAATCTAAAATTTAGGTAATCATATAACTAGACTTAATCCAAACAAAATCCACATGAAGTGTTATTATACAGACCTTTCATCTTCTTATGTACATCTTCAGAATTTAAAGTAAGGTTAATCCTGTCAGAACCACAGCACATAATTCAGAAAGTTAAAACTAACTAATACGATACTCACAAAACGAAGAAACGAAATACATGGCATCTCCTAGAAAATAAATATCCTTTCATTATCTACTCTCGAGTCCCAAATAACGGTAGGGGGGGGGGGGGGTATAAGCGGAGGAGGGTGTTTGGTTGGACATTTCTTATAAGCGAGAGGGTTGGGATAAAAGGAGGTGGAGGACCGGTAATTGTATAGTGTACGTTAATAAATATGGGATTTCCTGTAATGTTCTTGCTTTTGTCATATACAATGTTGCTTTTTTAATGTTCCATAAATTTGCCATTAGATTCTCCAGCTGCTGTAGCAAGATAAGTCACAATAAAATTCTGCCGGAAATAGATTAGCAAAATTTGATAAGCAGTGGGGTTGGAGGTGGTTATATGATTACCTGAAAAATTAATAAGAGGTGGGCCATTATTTAAGACCTGAGAGTAGATATCGAACTACCAGGAGACATCAGCAAACTTTTCAGTTCATTTCCTGCTATTCATTCAAAAGAAAATTACTAAAAAAAAAAAAATTAAAACAACCCAAAATGATCTTTTGGAGGAAAAATACATTATCGATAACATTCGATCTTTTAATATGATCTGGGTTAATATATCTCATTCTGTTGATCGATATGGTTAATTTAATTTTGATAGTTAGAAAATCAGCATTACTTACGAAGAGTTGTCCTCAACTATCGAAGAAAAGCTTACGATAATTTTTTCTAATTGAGGCAGGCACAAGGCCAACATTATTATTTTAATTTATTTGTTTTTGTGGGGCAGTCGAATAAATCTACCCCATTATATTACTGGTGCATTATTTAATCGGGCCCGTAAGGATGAAAGGCAAAGCTAACCTCGGCGGGATTTGAACTCAGACCGTAAAGGGCCGTAATTCTATGCTCCAAAGCATATTGTCCGACCCTCTACCTATACCACCAATCAACTGCTCCACGATAATGCTAATAGTGATTCTACTGCTAATGTTTTGAATCTAGAAATAAATCATTTAACGCATATATCTTATTCTTTTAAAAATCATGAGACTTAATAATGCACTCATATCTCAAACATATTAATAATTTATGATCTAGTACTGGCAGAATTCGTATTTGCCTCGGGATTTAAAACAAAAACCTCGTCAATCATTGCTATAATATAAAGTCAATATTTAGAGGCGAATGTAGTGTGACGATCTCAGAGGTGTGTTAGTAGTCATCAACTTTAAAAAGAAGCTGCAACAAATAAACAGTCAAATGTCATTTAGGTCTAAGTTGTTGTTCGGTACTAGGAGAACCTTGATTGAGCAGCTCTAAATCTAAAGTCTGTCTCAAGCCAGAGGCTCGTCAGGACAGTGCTTATCTCGGTTCCATGGCGTGAAGCGACTGGGAGTACAAGACTTCCCTTTCCGGGACAGGACGGCAGCTTATCGCAGGTTTTAACCCCCAGCTATTGCTGGTACTCATTTTCAGCTGAGTGTACTGTGAAGTGTTTTGTTCAGGAAGACAACCTAACCCAGGTATCGAAACCACGACATTATGATCGTAAGTCCAACACCCTTACCACTAGGCCATGTGCCTCCACTGATTCAGGAACTATACGATCAAAATCCTTTTAGCCGTGACCACCCAATCTGTTTAGTAATATGTACATTAGATAACACGTCTTTTATTTTCTAAAGCCGTCACCGCCTCGTCAATTAGTTAAGCTTGTCTACTTACATTATAATGGTCATTTAAAAAAATAACATTTCTTTTTACAGTTGATTCAATCCACTTTTATTATATTAATAGTATAAGGGCAGTATCGGTAGATGGTGGGACGCCATGCTTTGCAGCATAAAGTTACGGTCCTTTATGATCTGAGTTCAAATCCCGGCGAGGTTAACTTTGCCTTTCATCCTAACGGGATCGATAAAATAAAGCACTAGTCACGCACTGGAGTCGATTTAATCGACTTTCCTCGCTCCCACCGCAAATTGTTGGCCTTGTGCTTATATAAGAAACCATTATATTAATAGTATGAATTGATCGGTAATATCTATAAGCTATTATATAACACATCTTTCAATATCAAATTACAAACATTTAAGTCCTGTGGTCAGATATCTTTGTGATTGTATTTGTCTTTTACCCACCCAGATCTGATGACATATGTAAAACTAACCCCACCCCACACAAAAAAGGAATACGAAATCTGTGTTGTTAATTTAGTCGACCAAAACTATACAATGAGGTTAGATATAATTTATATGTCATGGAGAGTAAATTATGTGGATAATATGACCATTGGTTCTCTGTACATGAAACAGATGGGTCAATTATTATTAGAATATAGCTTTAATAATTGTTTCTACTTTAGGCACAAGGCCAGCAATTACCCAGTACATTACTGGTACTTTATTTTATCAACCCCGTAAGGATGAAAGGCAAAGTTAACCTCGGCAGGGTTTGAACTCAGACTGTAAAGGGACGTAACTATGCTAGAAAGCATGGCATCCGACCCTCTACCGATACTGCCAATCCAGCTTTAATAATGATTTCATTTATTGTCCACAAGGGCCGAGAATAGCTTTAATAATAAAATTTGTAATCATCACTGACCTGAAGCAAAACAACAAAAGATTATACATGCGTGGTTTCTTTTCAATTCTCACAAATGTGGCGCCTCAAGCTAATTATTTAAAATCATTATCTATATTATTACCTATGTATTTCAAATGTATTTAATATTTAGTTTAGTCGCCATTTAATTTCCCTTTTGTTGCTGCTATCAATTCAATACACCCTCTAGCGATATTTTTCTTGCATTCTGTCGTAAACATAATGATTCCCTTCATTTAGTCCTTTGGAAAATTTCCCAACGTTTAACTGTACAAAGTTATTTCTGAATCACATCTAATAATAACATGTTTTATTCAATATAAAAAGACGTTTTAAAAATATCCTTTATATAAAAAGATACTGTAGCTGTATTTTAATACATGTCTATCATTATTGTTGAAACTTATTTAAAGGTGAAATCATGAAATCTAATGATTCGTATGAATGGACATCTAAATTAGAAATATGGCAGCCAAATGGAACAGACCCAACTATTTTATATCTTAGTTTATTTATCTTGGGCGAGAACCGAAAGAATACGATCGCGAATAGAAGCGGCCGAAATGAGGGTTCCCCCGATGGGTGTTTGGACTAACGTTACTGGAAGAAATCTGCTGTATTCTGACTTGGAGCCTTAGATGCTCTTAAAGACGGTAAGAATACTTCCTCCCATCTCTAACTACACAGACACAAACACACACACACACATATACACGGATCTAGCTGTCGAAACGGCCAGAGCTAAGCCGTCGGGGTCCTGACTCTTTTGCTGTATATATATATATATATATATATATATATATATATATATATATATATATAATATATGTGATTTTAGTGGAGTACTTCACTACTATATTTGATAAGGTGAGAGCTATATGCACAGTATAATTCTCGGTTCACCACGAGTTTAAAACAGAAGAATATGTCATCGATAGTTAAAGTTTTTTTGTCATAGAACAAAGACAACGGAATAAAAATGGAAAAACGCACAGCCCCCGCCGCTCATCAGTTAAGTCTCGAGAAATCCCTATAGTTTCAGTTCATTGTGGTTTTACTATTCATTCCAGTACACATTATGACACAACAATACTGGGAGAAATAGGAAACACTGTGGCGAATTACATAAATAAAGACAAAATCTGCAACAAACCAATGTGCTTAAACAGAAAAGGCGGGAGTAGATACGTGATGTGTGGTAGCTTTAC
>OZ024750.1:8754485-8766985 GCA_964016885.1 Eledone cirrhosa | reverse complement strand
ATTCATGTTTTTTTGTGCAATTTCAGTTTGGCGAACAAGTATACATTCCAGAGTTGCGCTTATTATAATTAAATAGCAATGCTAATGTCGCTTTGAATATGCATTGGCACACAACTTGATATTACGAGTTAATCGCCAAACATGTCTAAATATGGAACCGCATAAACTGACGTTGTGGCTGTGGTAATATCACTTCTTTTTAAATCTCTAGTATTTTCTTGAACAGATACAGACCAAGGAATAGATCCTTTTCTTCACTTGAAATATCTTAGATATTGTGACTAAAATAAATCGATTTTAGTAAAAAAAACAAACAGACAATAAACAAAAACAAACTTTGTTCTTTATATTTTATGATTCATGGCATATTTTACAATACGCATATGGGAAAATACACATACAAATACATACATACACCAGACTTGTCAATTCTCTCCGTCTGACGGGGAGATCTCCCACCCAATTTAGGGTGGGTGAGAGATGTCTTCTCTTGTGAAAATGGGTACAGCTTTCATTATATAAAAAAACCTCCCATTCTGCCTCATCTCTCCCCATTTTGGGGCATTGTTTTTCATGGTACTCCTCGATTGGGATTTTAGAGGTTGGCAGGTCTAATACATATTTACACAATCACACACATACAGCCGATGACCTTTTCAAATGACCCTCGTATAATTCAAGAAGGTATAGTCCACTGTTTGCCCATTCTGTTCACAAGACAATATCTATCAAATCATGAAAGGAATCTAAATAATCATGCATCAAATTCTTGTGACGCTAAACTCCGCCGGTTTCAGACTGCGCATTAACATGTGATATCTCTCTCCACAAAGTTCAATCACCAGCAGCAGAGTTCAAAAAGCAAAGATCAAGTCCACTCCATAAATTGACATCATCAAGCCATCGTTTTGGGTGCCGGCCTCTGCTTCTCTTACCAGCCAACCTTCCTTCCAGGCATAACCTACTCACACCACGAATTGATCTCTATATATGACCGTATAGTTTGAGTACTCTCTTGACTTGACAATTGATGTAATTGGTCTAAGTTTGGTAAAGTTGAGCAGCTCACTGATATAGATACAGTCGCTGAGCCGCTTGCCAGTCATGAGTCTCATGATGTGGTTCTGGAATGTAGAGAACTTCTGAAGTGACCTTGTCGTCCAATTAACACTGTCAAGACCATATAACACTACTGGTAGGATGTAAGTATCAAAGATCTTAGCCTTCAAATGATAGGAAACTCGTTTTGATGTTAGTACTTCCTTGTTCTTGTTGAAAACTGCCCAACCTAGAACGATTCGATATTGCGCATCATATTGATATCATGCTAATCCCTTTTCTCAATTAATTAATTCTATTTCTAATCCCCAAAAGCATTGGTAGATTAGATGTGGTATTTAATATCTCTTGTAAGGTTACTTATATAAAGAAAGAAAACTAATATTCTGATCGCCATGTCAGTCTGTTATTGACAACATGACAAATAATCAATTCTGATTAACTTTGTGATTATATTTGATGGATCAACCGAACTATTGTCAAGAGTATTGGTGTCGTATTTGATATGATTGCGACTGTTGTAGGGTAATCGAATTGTCTATAAACTAAATATCTATATTTAAACATTTTCTTAACATATTCACAATGAAACACAGACTATTGTTTTCAAAATATTGAAAAAAAAAAATCAAAACTTCTGAGAGAGTTAATAATGATTTCTACTTTAGGCAAAAGGCCAGCAATTTGGGGTGGGGGTGGGGGTGGGTGGACAGTCGATTAAATCGACCCCTGTGCATTACTGGTGCTTTATTTTATCGAACCCGTAAGGATGAAAGGCAAAGTTGACCTCGGATGTATTTGAATTCAGAAAAAGTTGAAACAAATCCTACAAAACATTCTATCCAACTAATGACTCTGCCAATTCACCAACTCAACAATATCAAGCATGTCCTCTTAAATAAATATATTGAAATTTAAGGGTTGTTATTTCTAACAGGTGGAGTGATGAGATAGATTTTCTCTCGTTTAGTCGATATGACATTTGTGCAATAATGAGATGCAGCTATCCATCCGACTCTATCAAGGTTAGTAAAAGCCTTCACAAGGAATGTGTTAACTGACGAGATTTTGTCAAATAACTGGGTGGCTTAGCCTTTGATGTTGACGATACTGTTTTTGTTGTTCTTTAATACCAGGTCAATTGCAATAGGATGAACGTATGATCAAAGACGTCCTCTCAATTGCTACCCTGTCTTTTAGTACCTAAATCAACTTCAATTATTCAACGCGTCCTTTGATATCTGGGTAACATACGTAGATAAGACACAATTACATGCCTAAATATACACACATGTGTTTGCATGTTTTTACATATATGAATTAATAATATACTTCTGCTGATTAGTGCATAGTTTAATACTACCGCAGGAACTATACTTATGCCAAACGGTGTATACATTTATATATGACTAAAGAAATTTTAGCCTGATAGTGGGCTTTAGAACCCTCTAGGAAATCGAAAAAGATGATTATAGATGTACATGTACGTCAATACTCATCTTTAGTAAAAAATACGGCGAGCGCTTCTATTTCTCATTTCAAAACTCGCTCGCTGTTTCAAAACATATGTATGTATGTATGTATGTATGTATGTATGTATGTATGTATGTATGTATGTATGTATGTATGTATGTATGTATGTGTTGTGGATGGTAGCTAAGATGCTTCCATAGGCGGTATGTCGGTTGAGCACTCTATGCTCTTACAGAGCAGAGTATGATATAATATAAAACGAATAATCTGTGATGCATCTGAACTCAATTTATTGTGTGTTACAATTGTTTCGCCGGCGGACAGCTCGAGGCGCGATCATTGTATGGATCTGTCTGATTCTGGACCCGTAGGTTCGACGGACACGTCTAATGATTTCGGAGCATATTCTTCGACTGGTGTATCTGACCCTGTGGGCCAGTACTGTCAAAAACTTCATCCTCTTCGCGCGTCCAGTGATTGGGCGCTGGTTGCCTACGTCATCATAAATACTGACCACAGGTATTATTTCACTGTCGCATGTCTGCTTCACTTCGATGAATTACTGCTGTGTTTGGTAGTCCACACATCCACGCGCGCACTCACACTCACGCACACGCACACTGTCGGTATCTATGTAGTCAGTATTTATGATAACGTTGGCAACCAGTGGCCAATCACTGGACGCGCGAAGAGGATGAAGTTTTTGACAGTACTGGCCCCACAGGGTCAAATACCCCAGTGGAAGAATATGGTCCGAAATCATTAGACGTGTCCGTCGAACCTGCGGGTCCAGAATCAGACAGATCCACACAATGATCGCGCCTTGAGCTGTCCGCCGGCGAAACAATTATAACACACAATAAATTGAGTTCAGATGCATCACTGACTTTTCGTTATATATATATATATATATATATATATATATATATAGCTCTGTCATATTTGATCGGTATATAAAGCCTTTGACTGCGTATTTCTTGGTGGATAGTGAAGGATGTCTGCAAATTTTTGATTGGATTCTCAACAAAGATCGAAACTCGAATCAGGCTGTTCATATGTTTCAATCCAGAGAGAGAGAAAGAGAGAGAGAGAGAGAGAGAGAGAGAGAGAGAGAGAGAGAGAGAGAGAGAGAGAGAGAGAGAGAGAGAGAGAAATGTAATCACAACAAATTATCGAATACCAATGACTGTCATATGACTATACAATGCACACACTCTACACCGAACAAGAATCAATGCAAATAGGTTTTATGCGGTTGTTTGATGTAAATTTTACGAATTGTCTGGCACCTTAAAATAACTATATCCTTTTGCTAGTCACGAATATCTCAGGCGATACCAATATTCTTCTACTTGATATCAATAAATGATTTAACAATCCATAGCATGCAAAGTAGCAACTTTCAAATCTCTTCTAGATAAAATATGCAACTAATCAGGGGAATTTAACATTTCCTTCCACCAAGCCATACACTTCAGAATTGTATCGACTGTGATATTTAAGCTGCCTAACTTATTTATTTGCCAAGGATTCCGACATGATTTTATGTTCTCTCATTTCCCAATGGATAACTTCTATCAAATCCACTATTTTTACACAGACCTCTATTAGCGCAGACAGGGCTGTCTAGTTAAGATGTTTGCTCCACAATCAGTTTCTATTATTTTAGGTTCCACTGAGCTGCTTATTTTGCGAATGTCTTCTCCCGAGACTTCAGGTCACCCTTGTGGGTGGTAAGCTGTTCGGAAGCCAGCCTACGTCGTTGATAGGCCAATACTATTGCCCAGTATAATACTATATTACACTGCATGAGTGTGTGCGCGTTTGTATGAACATCTGTTTGTGCATATGCCCCCCCCCCCCCCCCTCTCTATCTCTCTCTCTCTCTCCGTGTGTATGTATATGTTTAATCTACTCAGCAATTGAAAGACACAATCAAAAACAACATTA
The DNA here is from genome assembly GCA_964016885.1 of Eledone cirrhosa. Taxonomy (NCBI): domain Eukaryota; kingdom Metazoa; phylum Mollusca; class Cephalopoda; order Octopoda; family Eledonidae; genus Eledone; species Eledone cirrhosa. The sequence continues at coordinate 8,762,503 of OZ024750.1, read as the reverse complement.
AAAGCACTGAAACAATATTGAATTGGACGGCAGAGTATAAATGGTGTCAAACACTTATCCATGAATATTGCCAATACAAATGATATTAATTGTAACTAACAGTCACAAGACCAAACAAACTGGTTGGGGCTTATGTAATCCGTATAATTAAAACAACTAGTTATGCTTATTTTATCGATAAAAGGCAAAGTCAGCTTTGGCTGAGATTGAACTCAGAACAATGATCTATCTTAGTAACGAAAGGCTTATAATATATTTCCTTGTCTTTTTCTGCCAATACTCAATTTCTCATTTTCAAAACCACCGTGACATCGAACACTCATTCAATCATGGACCGTCACGTCGATCAGCCATTCATCATGGCACTCTATGACACCATATTCCACATTTTACACATGACTATTTCTTCATTTAAACCAGTTGTACAAAAATGTTCATATCATCGGTGAAAGTCACTTAACATCTACCTCCTCATCTTGGTATAGTAATATGTATTGTAATACATGAAATTCACTCTTTCAAAACGTTTTATATATAAAGTGTTTTACTTAAGCTGCATTTCTCGTCTCTTTATGGCGAAACGATGTATATTTCTTATGCACACTAGCTATAATTTCCACATTAATGGCGAATAATTTTTGTATAATTGACTACGAACGCATGATATTCTAGTTCAGTGATTCCCAAACTGTATGTAATGAGACATAATTACGTGTGACGCTAAAATGTAAGATTCTATTTCGAAATAAGAAAAAGACAATTAAAATTCGTAATAAATTTCATGTCAAGAAGGGAAACAACTACCACAAAGGCGTTTCTCTAACTAAAAAATAAAGTACAGAAAATCTTTTTTTTATTTACAATTGTTATCCATATTATCTTAAATACATCTTCAGAACATTAACCCCATGCAATGATCTCACTCTCTCTCTCACTCTATTTCTCTCTGTATATATATATATATACACACAAATATAAATTAGCGAGAATCGTATTTCGGCTATTGGAAATTAGCGAAAAACAACTTCCGAGATGTGTGGCAAGCGCTCAATAAATTCTAACGAACCAGAGCTACAACATACGTTAAAAGGCCAAACACACCGAGACGATGGTTAAACCATTATCTGCACAGCCATAGAAACGACCAAGTAATTCGGGTCAAACAAATAAAAAAAATGTGATTGAAAAATTTACCCGGACCCCTGGATGGTTGGTAAAATCCAGCATTTGGGTTTCTGCGACTCCTAAATCAAGTACTGTCCGCTTAGACAAATAATGTTAAACTTTTGGTAAGATGATTGAACGAAGACGTCACTTTCTCAACAGGTTTTAGTTCAAGTGTCTATTTATCTTCTAATTCTAACTATCTTCTTATGAAGGACTGATGTCCGAAGTCCGAAACGTTAAGACGCTTTTCCTGCTATTTCAAGCATTAAACTAATATATTTCCTACATGTATATATATATATATATATATATATATATATATATACATACATACATACACACACACACACACATATATATATAAAAACAAACATAAAGGACACAGTCATCTATTCATTTAAATGTTTTTTTTTAAACATATATATTTTCTGGCCCTTTGTATTCAATTGTGCATTTGTATCTAAAAGGACAATAAACTCGTTTTATTCCGTTTTCAAGGACTCTACAAAAATACATGATAGAACTATGAATTATTTCGAGAGAAATATTACCATATATCAAGTTTTGAAAACATTAAATTTAGATTTCATGACAAATAGCTTTGAAAAGCTAATATATAATTTATCTAAACATCTCTGAAGTGCACAGTTTCCCTTTGAGGTAAAATATATTTCATGGGCATTGCAAAAACAGTGTTCACTGGATTGTTACAGTAGGGATTTTCATAAATCATTTCCATAAAGGGCCCACAGTCAGCAGATATAAAAAGTGTACGAGAAATGATGAGAGAATGTGTGTTTCTTTTTGTGTGTTAGTGTATGTGTGTGTACATCGAACAAGAGGTCATATGTAGGAAGCCAAAGACAGACAAACGTGTCATATCACTAATCGCGGAAATGTATTGTGTTTGCAAGAAATGTGTTACACATCAAATACTCATATAATAGAGATAAAAAAGACAATGGGAGATAGCAAGATAGTGGGAACAGACACTATAGCCATAACACACACACACACCATTTATTTTTTGGTGTGAAACATGTCATTGGTAAGAAATAAATATTAAATCAAAACCAAATTTAATATTTTTTCTGAGTGTTTTGAACAGCTGAGATAAATCTTCTACAATGTTATTTAAATCCTTAAATAAGAACTTAGATTCCAATTTAAATGTAGAATGATTAAAGCCAAAACAATTCCCTTGCGGTTCTGAAGAAGAAGGGGTGGAATCGATAACAAAATGGCAAAATCTGAAAGAAATCCTTTCGACTCCAAGCAATATATTATTGATAAAATGCCAATAGTAAGTATGATGTGTTATTTCCGGCAGATTGTAAAATATTTAATCATTTTATTTAGCTGCTGCCATTGACCCCTGTCTCGATGACTGCATCAATCTGGAATCTAAATGTGGGTTATATCGTTGGGTAGAGTACTTTGCGATATTTGTTTCGGCTCTGCTCTCTGAGTTCAAATCCCGCCGAAGTCAACTTCGTCTTTCATCCATTTGAGGTCGATAAAAAAAGTACCAGTCTAGCATTGGGGTTGATTATTCCTTTATATTACTTTTTTCCCTTCCATTCTCTCACTCTTTATCCTTTTCTGGAAAAATTCTGCTCTATTCAGACCTGGAGATGAGATGGGCTTCACCAGGTTAAACAACAATGCCTTAAAAACTCCGTATGTCAATACGGTGCCCCTATGACTCCCTCAGGAGTTACGAGATCATGCATGCATACAATGGGTTATATATGTTTCACAATGTGTTATAGTACGCACTAAATCAGTGGATATTCCAACAACTAGCCTGTCGTTGAAGTTCCATTAAATATTTACTATAATGCAGAAAATGTAGTCTTAAAATTTCAATGAAATCTACTAACGTCACTTCAACGAAAACAATTGGAAGAAATGATATTTTAAATTACGTAGACATGTCATTATATTAAGGAGAGATAATATGTGAGTTTCTTAAATAGATTACTGATAAGAATTATATGAAGAGCAAATATATGATAAATGATATTCAGGCTGGAATATGATCACTCAGAACAAAAGTTACTAAACATTTTACTTAATCCATACACACACATATATATATATATACATACAAACATACATACACACTCACTCACTCTTTCTCTATCTGTCTCTCTCACACACACGCACATATAAATATATATATTTATATATATATACATATATATATATATATACAAACATACGCACCCAGTCAGACACGTACACAGACTCACTCGCTCACAAACATACACACACACACGCGAACACACACTCACTCACTCACACACCTTTGTATTAGAGATTGAAATGAAATAATTTTATGTCTTTCTCTGTAACAATAGCGCGATAACGAGAGGAAAAGAGTGGTTTGATAAGGAGTCTCCAGACCCCGGTAATCAGTAGATATAAAATGTTTCAATTGATAATAGAAAATGGAGTCTTGAGTGACCACCGTGAAGATATATTTAGACAAATCATTTGATTACACCAATGGTCTGCTATCATTAGTGATGTTTATAGTGAACTGAATTGAGTTACATTCATTTTTGTTTTCCTTTTGTTTAGCTCCCAGGTCAGAAAATATTAAAACGAAACGACGTGGAATGACTTTTGATCATAGGCTGTAGTGATCAGAAATGACCTAAGACTAAACAAAACCACCTTCCAGATTTGAATCAAAGTTACATTCTATTTATGTTCTAATGTGTAAAATTTCAGGATTCAATATCATGAAAGAAAGTGCCCATCTGAAAGTTTTCATCATTCTGTAGAGAAAATAATCAATTTCTAATTCTAAAGTTTAAGTCTAATTTCTAATTAGAATCCCATATTTCTTTACATCGATAATAGCATATTTCATCCAATAAATCTTATGTTCTTCTATATATGTAATTAATCAATATTATCAAGTCAAGAAATTCTTGTAAATTGAATATTTTTCATTATGTCTTTTTCTAAACAAATTATAGCTTTAAATTACTGACATTAATCTTTTCATTATATCATATTAATAGTTGATGGTAAAGAGACTAGATGGTGGGTCGGCCTGTCCATTGCTAAAATATTTAAATTTTAATGACTTAGTCTGATATTTTTGAAATACTAAATCGTAGGTATCTACTGCGATAACGTGAATAATACATTTTTAAGTGTTTCGTAAGCTTTCAGCATTGAGGTCAATTCTTTTTTCCTCATTATAATCGGAATCACGATGACCTCGCCTTCAATTTGTTCTCATCCAGATATATATTGTACTTATCCAGACTAAACTATCCAGTAGTGCCCATATGACTCATAAAGTTATCTGGATAACTAACACTATCGTTTCATGGTTTGTTATCAAACTGTGGAGGCGTCGTGTAATACCGTGTGAGCTTTATATAAAACAAAATGAAAATATATAACGGAAAATATATCACAAGCTTTTGAAAACCAAACAATTCTTATACGGCTTTGACTGTTACATGACTCCAGTTTGGACTCAATGTTGATCATAATGCCGTTACTATCATAAAAAGTGTTTCTGATTTGAAAAGTTATGCGTGAAAATGTAAAAACAAAGTAATATTGGTGATTAATAGCGGAAACATTTCATGTATGAGCTAACATGATTTAATAACCGTTCATGTGCATAGCAAAGTTCAGCTATTTTCAGTAGAAATATCTCACGGAACTAATAATAATAAAGAAGTTTCAGGTGAAGCTATGCATCTTGTAGATACATGCAGATATAAAATTCAAATTATTTCTTTGTGTTTTGATTTCGCTGAAAAGGAATACTTGAATCCATGTAAATACAATAAAACACGGGTCAACGAGAGAGCATTTAGGTGGTTTCTTGCCTTCGTTAATCACCTTCAAAGGACACCCTGCTATCATAAATAAGAAGTTACATTGTATAAACCGTCCTAAATATATATCCTTAAATAGACGGGATGGTCATGACTGAAATGCCATTGATCGTAGGCCAGCTTAATCAGAGCTGACCAGAGTCTAAATAACTAAAACAATGATACTAACACAACTAGTTATTATTAAATGAAACCCATAATTCAATGAGATAATCGAACGCTGTAATTGCTTTCCAGCATCTGGATATGATACAGAAAATGAAACATGACTTCAAAATTGACAAACAGAATAAAAGAAACTTTGTTTTATATTTTGTCAAAAACAGCTGTGTCCAGATCAATATTTTGTCAAAAATATTATTTTAAAATAATTACTTAATTCCTTTTTCAGAAAATTATTAATGATTGCCGAAATGATGCGACTCCCTTGTCGAGAATATTGTTAGAACAAAATGTAAAATATTAATAGAGATTGATATTGATCACATAAATTAACCTCTTGCATTCAAACATAACCACGCTCTGTTAGTCATTGATATTCTACACAATTTATTAACGAGAGAATGGCAGGAATTCACGAACATGTTATAATCATTATAATCACGATTATATGTATTTTTAATATGACAAAAATATGACATATCTCTAAATGTAAAAACAAAAAACAAAAAGAGAAAAAGTAACTTTATGACATTACTGATTCTACAACAAAGGGAGGTAAAAGTAAAAACAAACAAAAAACAAAACAAAACAGGAATGAAAGAAAATCATGGAATAACCAATATTTTCACTTACCACTAAATAGGTTGTCTAAAAGTGTCATCGGTAAACAAAACACAGCAACTAAAATGTCAGCCACAGCAAGGTTGACAAGGAAATAGTTTGTTACTGTATGCATATTCCTGTTTCGAAATACAGTGGCAATTACAAAAACGTTACCAATGAATGCAAAAAGAAACACTGTTCCATAAGCAACTGAGTAAATTATGATATTGTGTAGTTGTTGTTTTAGCAAAGGATAAATTATTAGCTGTTCTGATATATTGCTTCCATTTCCACTGGAAATAAGAGTTAATTGGTCAGTATAATTATCAACGTCCGCGTATGAGACGTCACTTTCTTCCATTTTTATCTAAGATACTTCACTATATAATTTGCTCCGTGATTTCAGGTAATGCTCAAATGTCTATTGTGAAGTGTCGAAAAGTATGACAAACAAAAAAATCTCTTTCTATTGACTTTTCATACCTAGCAGAAGCTTTGTATAGTAACTTCATTCTAACAGCAGAGATTAAAAGAAAGAAAAAAGAAAAAAAAATACGAACAAACTAAGAAACGTTTTCGTTACCAAGACATTCAATATTTCGTTAGTTTCAAACAATATCAACAGTTGTAGTTTTACGAGCGTCAAATAATAATAAGATGCTTTCAAACTTTTGACTAGGTTCTGTTCGTTTTATATCGATCGTGAAGTGATTATGCATTAAAACCCAATAAAATAGTTTCTATGTGCGCGCGCGCATGTGAGTGTGCGTGTATATGTGCGTATGTCTGTGAGTGCGTTTGTTAGAAGTTAATTTATGCTATTTTTATTGTTGTAATGTATTTACAAATATTTGAATATTGGTATACAGTTTTTATAGAATTTTGTATTCTTAATAAGAACAAATTCCAATAATATAGACTTTCTAAATTCAACTTCTATAAATAAAATATATCATAAATCAATGTGACAGAGAGGTGTTTGTATGATACAATTAATTATATTTATGGATTATTTACAAAGAAGATTTAAAGAAAAGTTAAGTATTTATAAAAAAAAACCTTTAGAAAAACAATTTTTTTTTTTTTTGAAAATCAAATACGGATTTAATACGATGTCCCTCTTCTGTTTATCGAAACATAATAAATAGCTTCATGAAATAAACCTTAATATTGAAGTTGTGATAATAATTATTAGCACAGAAAAACTGCAATTGGTGAAGTGAATTGTTTCAGTGAAAAATCAATAATATGGAACGAAAGTAAACTTTCCAGGCAATAAATGATGCAGTTGTACAACTCCTTCACATAAATGGAACAGCATTTCATATTTTCACAGTTTTGTCGTTTATTATAGTATACATATATATATATATATATATATATATTATATAAGCAATAATTTACATTAAAGACAGAAAATTATGAAATGCTAATTATTATATTGTTATTAGAGCTTACGTTTTATATATATATATATATATATATATATATATATAGATGTGTGTGTGTGTGTGTGTGTGTGTGTGTGTGTGTGTGTGTGTGTGTGTGTGTGTGTGTGTGTGTGTGTGTGTGTGTGTGTGTGCGTGCGTGCGTGCGTGCGTGCGTGCGTGCGTGCGTGAAGCGTGTTTCTGTGTGTATAATAGACAAACTTGGTATACTAAAATGTTACAAAAGGATAATTATATATAATTATATGGTATAATAATAATATGATATAATTAGTTCACTAATTCATAGATTCATAGTTTTCTCGGTGTTACTCTCATTAAAACTGTTATCACTTAGATTCATCCGTATTGTTGTGTTCAAATAATTAGTGGAACAATATTTTGATATTTATTGTATAGTTTTCTAATATAACAATATCTTATGAAACTTATCTCATGACAAATGTTTTAGATATATAATTTATAAAACAAATTCCCAAGATTATTTGTCTAGGCAAGTAATTGTCTTATGTAGAAGTTTTCTTTAAATTGATGCAAAAACCACGTATCTAATGTTTATATATTGATTTAATGCCAGTTTTCAAAAAGGTAGCGACAACTTAAAAGGACAGCAAACATATTCATTAAAACCATACATTGTATATATATGTACACACGCACACATATTTTTATATTTGTTTATTATTTATAATTTCGAACACATACCAGTGACACGAAATTCAGAGGTTGCGTGCTTAAAACAAATCCTGAATATATATATTATATA
>OZ024750.1:8709485-8751985 GCA_964016885.1 Eledone cirrhosa | reverse complement strand
TCTATGTGTATGCGTGTTTTACTCTATGTGTGTGCGTGTGTTACTGTATGTGTGTGTGTCTGTGTGGTCGGGTGTACGTGTGTCTGTGTATGTGTGTGCGTGTGTTACTCTGTGTGCGTGTGTTACTCTATGTGTGTGCGTGTTTTACTCTATGTGTGTGCGTGTGTTACTGTATGTGTGTGTGTCTGTGTGGTCGGGTGTACGTACGTAAGAAATGTATATAAGTATATACGTGCGTGTGTGTATATATATACACAACTGTGTGTGCCTGCACCCGTTTGTGTATGTATGTGTGTATATGTGTACATGTGTATATGTGTGTGTGTTTTAATTACTTTTCATTTAATTTGTCTACGTCACTCTCCATGTGTAGTCATAGTGATAATGAAACACATGCTAAACACATGGTGGACAGCCTGGTATTATTGTTGTAGTTGTTGCTGTTACTGGTGTGACTGCGGCAGCAACTAGTTGTGATGATGATGATGATGATGTAGTTATCTGCTATTATTGTTATTGTTGTTGCTGCTGTTTGTTGTTGTTGCTGTGGTAGCAGCTAGTTGTGATGATGATGATGATGATGTATTTATCTGTATCTGCTATTATTCTTATTGTTGTTGTTGTTGCTGCTGCTAGTTGTGACGATGATGATGATAATGATGTATTTATCTCTGCTATTATTCTTATTGTTGTTGTAGCTGTTAACTGCGGCAGCAGCTAGTTGTCGTAATGATGATGATGATGCTGGTGTTATGTTGTCTATTATTTTATTGCATATTTTAAATTGTTAAACTGCAGTAAGAAATATATTCTACAATTGACGCCATTATACATACATATGTGATGTATATAAACATATATTGTCGAGAAAATGATTTACAATAAATAATAATAATATTTCTTTGTGTCTTTTTTTTTTTGTATATATATTTTCCTTTCTTTTTGTTGTTTTTTTTTTCTTTTTTTTTTTCTCTTCGAATTCCAGTCTAGCAATATACGTTGATATATATTGTTGTTGTTGTTGTTGTTAGTCCTCCATATCTATCGCACGTGCTTGACTTTTGTTACACGTTCAACACACGGCATGGACTCTGGCTGTCGACAGCAGTTAGTAAATGATGGGAGAGGAAAATAATCATGAACTGATATGATGATAGTAAAGGATGATAGAAGTAAAGGGGGAGAGAGAGGGGGAGATGAGAAGATAGAGAGAGAAGGGGAGTGAGAAGATAGAGAGAGAGGGTGAGGGAGAAGATAGAGAGAGAGAGAGAGGAAGGGGAGAGATGGAGAGAGATGGAGGGAGAGAGATGGAGGGAGAGAGAGAGGGAGAGAGAGAGAGGGAGAGGGAGAGAGAGAGAGAGGAAGGGGAGAGATGGAGGGAGAGAGAGAGGGAGAGAGAGAGAGGAAGAGAGAGAGGGGAGTGCGGAGGGAGAGAGAAGGAGAGAGAGAGTGGGAGTGCGGAGGGAGAGAGAAGGAGAGAGACAGTGGGAGAGAGAGATGGAGATGACAAGAAAGAGAGAGAGAGAAGAGGGAGAGACGGGGAGGGAGAGATGGAGGGAGATGACGAGATAGAGAGAGATAGATAGAGATAGAGATAGAGAGAGAGAAATTAAGTTAGATGCTTGTGTTAGAGAGGTGTGACAGAAGAGTGTAGAAAGATAGACAAACCTGATTGACAGATAGATTAAAAACAGGGGAGAAAGGGAGAAACTGACAGAGTATGTTTACGATAGATAGATAGATAGATAGATAGATAGATAGATAGAGAATTAAGTAGAAATGATACTATTTGCCTTATTAACATCTCATCTATCTATATATATATGTATATGCACACATACATACACATACACACAGGCACACATACACACACATATAGCTATATATATATCTTTCGTGTGTGTGTGTGTCTCCATGTGCTTACCTCTCTCTGTGTGTGTGTGTGTGAGAGAGACTGTATAAGCCTGCACAACATCGAGAAACTAAAATAGACAGAGTGATTACTACAGCGATAGTAAATGACTGAGAGAGAGAGAGAGAGACAAACCTGAAGTAATGAATGTGAGAGAGAGAGGAGGAGAGAGAGGGAAAGAAAGGAAGAGCGAGAGAAAGAGAGCGAGGGAAAGAGGGCGAGAGAAAGAGAGCGAGAGAAAGAGAGCGAGAGAAAGAGAGCGAGAGAAAGAGAGCGAGAGAAAGAGAGCGAGAGAAAGAGGGCGAGAGAAACAGAGCGAGAGAAAGAGGGCGAGAGAAAGAGGGCGAAAGAAAGAGAGCGAGAGAAAGAGAGCGAGAGAAAGAGAGCGAGAGAAAGAGGGCGAGAGAAAGAGGGCGAGAGAAAGAGAGCGAGAGAAAGAGAGCGAGAGAAAGAGAGCGAGAGAAAGAGGGCGAGAGAAAGAGGGCGAGAGAAAGAGAGCGAGAGAAAGAGAGCGAGAGAAAGAGAGCGAGAGAAAAAGAGCGAGAGAAAGAGAGCGAGAGAGAAAGAGAGCGAGGGAAAGAGAGAGAAAGTGTAATAGAAAGAGAGTAAGAGGTAAGAGCCGCTGTAGAATGATCAACAGTAGAAGAATGTTTTCCTATCTGTTATAAAGGAGCGACAGTTTGGACTGTAGTGAAAGTATATAATACACCAACTAATTCTTCCTCTCATACTATCACACTCTTTAGATTGTAATTCCTTTCCTGGTTTCACTCATTCAGTTATTAGCCATGCTGGGACACCTATTGGAATGTAGTCGATCATATCGGCATCGATACTTATTTTTTTTTTTTAGTTTCAGGTTTGGTAGTTATTTCATGAATCTATTGTTGAACCGCTAATGTTATGAAATATAAGCATAGAAACACAGATGCATAAACGCATACCTATGCATATATACACACACAGAAGTGCTAAAAGGGGAGTTTATATAAAATAAGGTGAATAACCTTAAAAGACGGGGAAAGAAGTTGCTTGTTGCGTCTTTTAAGGGTATTCACTATATTTTATATAAGCTATTTTTATAGCAATTCTGCCCTTGAGTATTTTCTTTCTTTATAAAATAAATAAATAAATAAATAAATAAAATAAATAAATAAATAAATGTATATATATATAGAGATAGAGGGAGAGAGAGAAAGAGAGATCGAGATTTTACCAGTTTTAAACCAGTAAGACCAGTATTCAGCAGAACACTGGATACATGGGATAGTAGAGCGTAACTATATTAGAGAAAGCCGAGGCCCAACTCTCTCTCTCTCTCATATATATATATACAGTATATATATATAGTGCGCCCTGCTGCAGAGTTCTACCACATTTTATTCACAAGATGGTGGTCAATTCGAGCCTGTGGTGCCACGTAGGTTCCACGCGAACGTCTTAAACATATGTTTTCCCGGCAAAATGGATGGGGTCACTGAAGAAACAATCTGAGGTCCTCTTCTGTCTATTACCTTGTTTCTCTTTTGTTGAATAAGCTATCTTGCGTTGAGGTCTCTCTAGAGCTTCTCTAACCCGCGTTTCTCATATGCCGAGATACGCCTCATATGTTTCTTAAGATCACCTATTTTTTTCCAAATGACGAAGAAACACACGCAATAGTTTAGCTGTTGGATGATGTAGTTGCTTCTTCCAAAATGAGATTCAAATCAAAGAAACACCAGTGTTTCTCCATGCGAACGTGGAGAGTAGCTGGAATAGTTATGTATATTGTAGCCAACCAAGCTATTCCAAGTGACAGACGACAGAGGAATAAGTCAAAACCTAGGTACCTGGTATGACGAATGTGTATGGTACAAAAAGGGGAACTAAAACTACAAAAAATAGTGGGAAAAGCCTGTAATAAACCAATTTGGCCTCTCTTATTGTTGTTTACTGGCAAGGTCATAGCTACCAGAGGTTTTTAGCTTCAGTTTTATTCACCATATTTTATTGGTAAATCAAAGTGTTTTCGTCTTCAGCCTGTACCATTATCGACTATTATGTACCCACGTATTTTCCTGCTTGTTCATACTTCATGCTTTCCACACTTACTTAAACAACTGGTTAATGAGCTAGTTATCTAAATGAGAAGTGGTGAGTAAATACAAGCTACGCCTTTTGAGAGTGTGGGCTTTGCCAATGTACAGCAATATCTAGTACTACACAATTTTATATGAAGAATCTTGCAAAACAAATATAGAATATTTTCAATTATAAAATTGTCAATTTTCTCTGTTTGCAGTAAAGTGTCTCGGTTGGCATATTTTGCAGTAAATAGTCATGCTGTTCATTTACGAGTGGAAGAAACTATCCGATGCACTCTTGGGACAACAGAGTCATGTTATTCTTCTTGCCAATTCCGAAGACAAAGATACACAAACCCCTTTTCAACATACCTCTCTTGTGTGTTTTAATTTTCCGAGAAATGATCTAAAACAATTTAGCTTGTCAGATAATTACCCCAAACGGTTTAAAACTTATACTCCTACAAGTGTGGCGATCATTTGTCGCCCACGATGTAGACACCCTTAGATAAAATTACAAAATGTGTCGAAATTGAGGAAAGTTGTTTATTACCTTCTCAACAAAATTTTAAATATTTAACTTTGAAATATTTCTATGTCAATACATTCAACGTGTATATTTATCATTCAGGCATTGTATTTTAGGGTGTATATTTATGTTTTTAACAGACCCAGATGATAGAGATTTATTAAATTCTCCTATCTCTTTTCCAGTGTTTAAAAGAATGTACGTTTTTACATATGGTCTTCTTATTTTGTACGGAATTTATGGAAATATCTCTAGGATATTATAAAAAAACATTTTCTCGATCTGGGGAAGATTAGCTACCATTTCTAAAGGGTCAAGCAACCCCATAACTTGTCCAGCTTGTGAAATGAATAGATTTGTTGAATGACAATATATATTATATAGATTAGTTTACACCTATGATATACTAATTTAATAAATATCACACGCAAATCATTACATTAGCAAAATATTGCAACTGAAAAAGTTTCCTATGATGTAACTTTTGTATACAGAATATTTTTTATAAAGTACTAGCAGTGGTATCCGGCGTTGCACGGGATAAGGTATTTTGGAACGCGGGCCGCCAACAGACCTAATCGTGGAAAAACTGCATGCCTGGATAATATGTAAAGAAAATAAACCGAATACTCTGATAGCTGGATAATCTTTAAGATTTTCCTCGATGAAGCAGGAAAATGCAGGTTTTCACCTAATGCGGGCCCTAGGGTATCAAGAAAATGAATCTTTTTCATGTGCATAATTTGCCTTGAAATTTCGGGAAAATCGGCACGATGTAACGCCTCCAAAAAGCCCTAAGAAGCTGAAAAAAAATGAAGTTTTTCACCTAATGCGGGCCCTAGGCCATAAGAAAGTTGGATTTTCTTTGCTTATGGTATGAAGAAGAGACTGACTAATACATAGTTACAATTTCAAGGAAATCGGTCTGACGTAACGCCTCAAAAAACCCCTAAAAATCTTTAAAAACGCAGTTTTTCACCTAATGCGGGCCCTAGGGATAAAATAAAGTTGAATTGTTTTATGTGCATAATACTCCCTGAAACATAAGTAATACACATGTAAAGTTTGAAAAACATCGGTTGGGAACTTCTAGAGTTTTAAGGATTCAAACTCACACACGCACACACACGCACGCTCACAGAGACACCCTCAGGGAAGTGACCTAATGCAGACAGCCAGACATACAGACAGATATTATAAGGGCGCGACGTTATATGTATGTATCTATCTAAAAAGAGAAAGACTAAGAATTATAGAGAGAGATCGCTAAATCGCCTAATGCGGTCTCTAGGGCATTGAAAATTTGAATTTACTTTTGCTCAGAACACTCCCTGAAACAAGTATTACATGTGTGAAGTTTGAAAACAGTCGGTTGGGTGGTTCTCGAGTTTTAGGGATTCGAACTCACACATCCTCAGTTTTATATATATAGATAAATACAGTATTTCTTTGTATAAAACATTAAAAAAAGAAAGGCGCTAAATACATGTGTGAAAGTGACATCCGAACGAGTATCCTCCATTGCCAACTAACTGACCCTCCTCCTCTGGGTCCCGACCGACAAGATGGAGAATGCATTACCCCGGTAGACGGCGAGGGAGACGCGCTGGAACAGCCACTGCACAGCAACAACAACAACAACAGCAGCAGCAGAAGAAGTAATATCAACCAAATCATCAACAAGGTTTTCCAGTATTGAAAACATCTAACACCACTCTCCTTCAACACCACCAACACCACCACCACTACCTTCAACACCACCACCACTAGCACCACTACCTTCAACACCACCACCACTACCTTCAACACCACCAACACCATCACCGTCCCCATCACCACTACCTTCAACACCACCACCACCACTACCTTCAACACCACCAACACCATCACCGTCCCCATCACCACTACCTTCAACACCACCAACACCATCACCGTCCCCATCACCACTACCATCAACACCATCACCATCATTACCAACACCACCACCAACAACCAAAAAAAATCAGGAACTACTTTTAAACCGACAGACAATACCACCACCACCACTACTAACAACACCAACAACCAAAACAATTCAGGAACTACTTTCAAATCGACAATACCAGCACCCGCCCGCCCGCCCGCCCGCCCCACCCACCCACCCACCCACAACAACAACCACCACCACCACCACCACCACCACCACCAACAACACCACCAATAACCACAATAAATATAATTGAAATCAACAACAATAGTAACAGAGACACGAACAATAACAACACTAACGTCAACAACAACAACAACAACAACAACAACACACGCGACTATATGATCGTTAAGCAAACACCCTATCATACATACCGACACACGGATAGACAGGCGGACAATGTTTAAGAAGTAACATTAAGATACTGAGAAAAGCAATACATCCTCCATTTTGATTATCAATTGTATCTATTCTATCGTTGTTTCATGATACCGGCGGACAAAATGGTGAATATATTTCCCTAGAGGGAAAATGTACCGAATGAACCAGTTTAACTTGTCGGGCTCATCCACGAGGATGGCCATCTCTATCTTGATAGTAATTGAGATTGAATGAAGCAGATTGTAAATGAAAGGAAGAAATTAATTAATAAATATCTTGAACGTAATATTTATTGTGTTGTATTCTGAAAACCTTGTTTCTATTGGATAGGAACTGATTCAACTGGGTATTCTTTGATGTGTTCATTTGTGTGTGATTGTATTATGATCTTTTTCTTCTTCTTCAGCTTCTTTTTCTTCTTCGCCCACATATTCCTGTAAGGTGCGTCCTCAAACACTCCTTCCAGGGAGTCCATCAACCGTCTCCAACTTATCTGGCTGGATCCCCAAGTGAGACCAACCGTGCTCATGGATGTTATCTAACCCCCTTGCTTTGGGTCTACCCCTTGGTCTCCTGCTGGTGCTATATCCAACCTCTTTTCCATCCAGAAAACGTTCCAGAACGTTTCAGTCACGTGGCAGCATGGCATAAACCTCGAACTCCAAAATTCTACATTAGTCGAATTCGTTTGATACACTAGTCGAATTCGTTTGATACACTAGGCATTCAACCAAACTCCTGATACGTTTTCCTTTTAAGACACGACATTTTCGTGTTGTTTAACTATCACAGAGTTATGTATCATTAATTCTTACATAAAATAAATGCACAGACTTCATTAATGTTTTCATTGTAATTAAATAATTCTGTTATTCTATGAAGTGATATTAAGCTGGCATTTTGTTATGTAAGTAAAAGGGATTGTAATTTAGAAAAAGGTTATGCATTGCTTGTTTGTTTAACACTGTCGTTTAAACTCTCGCGTTTAAGTTGTCTTTTGTAACCATTCACTATATATTCTGCTGATTCCGTATATAAATTCCTGTCCACCGACACCTCATAATTTAGTGACACCCAACTAATAAGGAACACATTAGTTATATTATTGCTCATTACCCGAGTTCTTATATCTATAAATAGTAAAGTAATTAATCATTTACATTTACCTTTAATACAACTTACTATCTTAGAATTTACACAGAACAGAGTCCTTATAAGCTGAAAGTTATTTTTAGTACCACCAGTATTTCAGCGGTTTCCATTACGGAGACTTATTTCTTTTAGATAATCTTAATGGATTTGTCAACTACAAACTATTTTATTCTTACAATCCTAAGGAATATTATCGACTGGAATTGCTAGATGGTATTTAAAGAAAAACACAACTTTTCTTTTTTGTGAGATTTCATTAAAAACACCATAGTCGCGTAATTATATAAGATGTTCAAGACATTCATTCGAGGAATATTTGCCAGACATATTACGATAAGTTAAGTTAAATTCTGAGCTTTGCTTCGGTTATGTATAGATAGTTAAAGTAATTCTTATACAACAACACTTGTATCATAATGTAATTCATTAAACTATTCCGCATGGTTGACTTGTATTTTTCTAAGCTCTGTACATTAGCTGCTGAACGTTTGAACATAACGAAACAAGAGTTCAACAATTATTTGGATGTAGGTATAATTCGTCCATCATCTAATAATTTATCTTCTCTTCTTCACATAATTTCTACGAGAAATTTTGGCGACTGGAGTCTTCGTAGCGATTATCGTATGCGAAATCCTTATATTATTCTAGACAAGCATCCTATTCCACACATACATAATTTTCTGCCTTATTAACCGGAGCCAATTTAGTTCAAACATTGATCTTATTCGAGGTTACAACCAAATACCCAATGAACGAAGTTACATTTATAAAACTGCAATTACTCCACCTTTTGAACCTTTTCAATTTGTTCGAATATAAATTGGTGGTGGAATGATACTAAAACAGTTCAGTTGTTTATTGTTGTAGTAACTACATGATTCAACCTTGTTTCCGTGTATATTGAGGATTTATTGATAATAAATTATTCATACGAACTATATTTACTTCGAGAACTAGATAATCGTTTTCGTCATTATGCTATTAGGAGAAATCAATAATTCCTAATATTAGATTTAAATTTGACACCCACAAAATGAAGTCGAAACTTCTTAATACTTAGAAAATAACCTCAACATAAACTGAACGGATGGTTTCTCTGATAGTTCCTAAAATCTCTCATTTAACCAAATAAATGCATCATATTTAGATCATTTCTCACCTCTATTTCCCACAAAGTCTATGTCAATTGTTTGATATTTTGAAAGTCGTCTGAAAAAAAAATCTTGTTTAATTTGCGCAGCCCCAACACCACCGCACCCTTGGCCATTACCCTTCCCTATCCTTTTATTCTGTGGCTCTAGAGTCCTTGATTTACCTCCTTTCCTCTACTTTCCCATACAGCCAGACCTGTCCTTTACTCCTTCCACACGTTCTTATAACTTAATTTTGCCTTTATCTTTCTTATTTGAAATGTTAGTTCGGTCTCTTTCGACATTGCCGCTTCCCTTTGCAAGATAATGTCTTGTTATTTCATTATGTCGCATTTGTAATCTTTGCACAACCGTGACTACATGACGGTAGAAACACCGTAGTTTGTTGATAAGATGTCTCTTTACTGTACGTGAGTTATTCCTATTCATTAAATGTAATTTCGACACTGTTCAATTATGGAAATGTTATATTGTGGACAATATAGCTCTGGAAAATGTCACAGTGGTTGTTTCAGAAATTGCAAAGAAATGCACTATCAGTCAAAAGCTAATTATGGTTCAAGTTAGTAAGTCTAAAACATACTTTTCTTTCAATCCGAAGTTATTTAAGTTTATTTCATTTGGTTGACGCAATATTTTTATCTATAGTAAATTGACACAAACCACAGCAATTTGAATGTTCAAAATATGAAGAAAAACGATCCATAAAAACGAATCTAGGAGCCTCATACTTAAACACTTCATCAGATATATATGAATGTGTATATATATACGAGTGTGTGTATGGAGTAGATAGATGTAGGTGTCCCCCAAAATGTATATACACTTTGATTACCTGTATACGTGTAAGGCAATATTTATTACAATGTTGTTGAAATATGTATACATTTTTTGGTATTTTTCTATAATGACTGGTGATATTCCATATATATTTTTTAAAATACAGAGCCTTTTATAGCTTGTATATTAGTAACGCGTTTGGCCTCTATCTTTACCTATGTATGTATAAACCCGTACTCCCAAGGGGAGTCGTAAGGGCGCCATATTGACATACGGCGTTTCTAGGGCATTTTAAATCTGACTCAACTTGTCAATCATGAAAAGTGTTTTGATATTTAGTGAGGTTTTTTTCTGACATTGTATATATCATCTTGTATATATTATATATTTTATGAAATCTCTGACAATACATGATTGAGGGAAATTAATATATAATAAGCTAAGACTTACACTGTAAAATTTAGATAATCTCTATATTGGAGCATTTTTCATCATTTTTCAAGATAGTTAACATTAAAACATTCTTTCTGAAGCTACTACAGAGATAGAGGGCAAACGGAATATTCTAACTTACAGAATATGATTCAAATGTAGTACGACATGTATATGGAATAAATCATTAAATTTAAGGAAACCAGCATACTGGAATACACTCCTCTCTGAGCCCCGCAACTCCTGAGGGAGTCCTAGGGACGCCGTATTGACACGGTGTTTCTAGGGTATCTCTTTTTAAACCTGGGAGAGTCCGTTTCTTCAGGTCTGAATACAGCAGATTTCCTCCAGAGAAGGAGAGAAAGAAAGAAAGAAAGAGGGAGAGAGAAAGAGAGAGAGAAAGAGAGAGAGAGAGAGCGAGAGAGAGAGAGAATATGTGTGTGTGAGTGAGTGAGTGAGAGAATGGGAGTGAGATGGAATTGCTGAGGAAGAATTAACCCCCAGTATTAGACTAGTACTTTTTATCGACCTTGAATGGATGAAATGCAGAGAGGACCTCGGCAATACACATAGGAACGACAATATTATTGATACAGGCGAAAAATGGAAACGCCGAACGCAACATAATGTTGTGAGCCAATTTCCCTCTCAAGGATATTACATCATAACACCGAGGAAAGTGAAATCAGTAAAAACCTCGAAATTCGCAACTCTTATGCGATTATCAACCGAAATTCAAGAATAACTTCGACAAAGATGATAGCATTATGTAAGAATAAATAACTGAAAAATAAAACCGAATAGAAATACGCAAGAGAAAGTAATTAACTCATTTGAAAATGCAACTGGTGTCTTTTAAGAATATTTATTCACTTTACCGGTTTCACAGTTCTTATGTTTTTCAAAAGTAAAATTGAGATGGAGGGTTTGTGTTTCTATTGTGTTTTGTCTCGCATCAGGATCACAAATCGTCCATCTCAATTTTACTTTTGAAAATCGTAAGAACTGCGAAACCGGTAAAGTAAATACATAAATACTCTTAAAAGAGTCCAGTTGCATTTTCAATTTCTTTTCCCTATACTTTCACCCGTGTGGGACATCTGGTTTTTTTTTTATAAAACCCTAATCTTTATACATATATATATATATGAGTGTGTGTATGATATATATATATATATATATATATATATATATATAATACAAATATATATATATAACATATATACACACACATTTATGATCACAAGAGGACACAATGCCTTTGATTCTATCACACTGAATTTCTCTGAATACTATCTTTAATAATGTACCTGTAAGAAGAGTATTCCCGCGCGTTAATTTCCTGAGCAGGAAGTCCCGTTGTTGAAACAAAGGGAATACACGTCGTTGAAGTTGACGGATTTCCAACACATCATCAGCACAATATTTTTCAATAATTTATTATTTCCGCTTATTTAAAGTAATCTGCGACCCCAGTTCTTACTACAAGTCCAGATATATCTCTATTTTAGAGAAAATCAACAATCTTTTGATCGGTATTCTTTCTTGGCATCCTCTGCTCTTTCGTTAAAAAAATTATATTTTATTTCATGATTAATATTTTACATTATACGATATCTTCCAGCCTTACACGGAATGTATTTAATTAAGATGTTTTTAATATAATGATATATAGCACTTAGATATGACTTTTTCTATAGTAAATATTAGATGTGACTTGTTATTAATAGTTACATTGTTTTCTAACAAATCTTTACAAACCAACTTTTTCTAAAACTTAACAACCGGTTTGTCCAAAATTTACTTATGTATTTGGCTTGCATTTTTGCTGATATTGAAGTATTTCATGGTGAGTGTGTCAGGTGATTTAATTATATGAAATATATAATTAATTCTCTATTTAGGAACTTTCTTAGCAATTACTCTAGCAAACGAATTCTGCAATCTGCTAGAAATTGCTGATTGACCTCTCTCAGATACCATACAATAGGCTAAAATTGGAAATGATATGTTAGGTATTCTAATCCTAGTGTACTATATCTGAATAAACAGCTAAGATAATGCATGATTAGAAAATATTTGATTATAGTTGTGGTTAATCAGGATTGATTAACCGCAACAGAAAATCTAGCAAGTTCTCACCTTTATCCCTCTCTAGCTCCAAACAATTAACTACTGAAGTTAGTTATATTTGCTTTATCTAGACATTATAATTATCTATGTAGGCCTTTCAAGTATTTGATATAGTTCTAGTCAAAAGCATTATCTGATCTTGAAGTAGATTGGCGAGGTGGTAGTAAGATCCTATGAAGCGTTCATTGTTGAGAGGTCGTCATTTGACCTTCAGCATCTAGTCACATGTTGTTCAATTTAAGCAGAGTGGAGGGCACTATTGTGTGCAAGATAGGTAGTGATTATATATGTGCATTATTGAAACTAAAGAATATTAAGATCACCATTACGAGATGGTTTCGAGGTCTCAGCTCTCTGTTCATGGACGCAGCAAGAGAGTTTGGTAGTGTAGCGGCTAGTTTGGATATGGATGCCGGTTATGGCTTTATGTATGAAAGTTCAAGTAAAGGGAGGCATCATCTGGATAGGATATCATATGCAAGGATGTTATAAACAATGTTACATATAATAAAAATGGAGAACTCGCCATACATATATTGCTTTCTAATTTAGACACCGTTGGTGGGGAGAGTCGACCAAATCGACCTCAGTTCATTACTGGTGCTTTATTCTATCAACCCCGTAAGGGTGAAAGGCAAAGATAACCTCGGCGAGATTTTAACTCAGAACGTAAAGGGCCGTAACTCAATGTCACAAAGCATGCTGTCTGATGCTCTACTGATACTGTCAATCCACTAATCATTTAAACCCTACTTAAATTAAAAGTTATCATCGAAACAATGTAAACTTTAGTTGCCATTTCAACTCTGGTCGGCTGTATATAATATACAGTTCCATTTGTTCTTCTGAGAAAATTACCAAATTTCTTCTGAGAAAATTACCAAATTTCTTCCGTAGTAATATCCTAATGCAATAATTACTTTTCAGAAATATATAGAGACCACGAAGGCCAATACTATCTTCCTATATATCGTATACTCTTCACGCAACACTAGTTAAATATGGAGCTTCTAATCTTCTTGTCCATGTATGGAAGTTCTTTTTTTCTGTATATCTTGATACATTAGGACATGGTTAACAAACTACTCAAAACACGATTAATATTAGAATGAATAAAACAAGCGAAGTCAATGATTAATGGACAGCAGTTGGCTTTTTTGTGTATAACACTATATAATAGGAAGTGATTAATAATGTTCATTCTTCGGTAGAGAAACAACAAAATATTATTTTAATCCATTATTTTGAAAAGGCGCAAGTATAGTCTTGTATATATGCATACGAATCCTGAATATAGCAACAGTATAAAGTTACACACATATATATATATAGTCGATCGACTTTAGTCAAATCGGACCGAGGAAACAATATTTCCATTGGTCTTTCCAATTTCTAATACTATCTATCGGTCGCAACTCCAGGTAGAAGGAGCAACGTGAAATAAAGTTAAACATATATTAATATATATATACAAACACACACGCACACTTTATTTATATACACACACACACACACACACACACACACACACACACACACACACACAAAACCTGCATTTTGTGAAGGTTAGCGACTGTATATACAGGTATAGAAGTTAGCTGTATTATAGATATTTATCTATATGCATACGTATCTCTGTATGAGCACACAATCCATCGGCTTATCTTGTAAATGGACTCCTGCTAAACTGCGTATAACAAATTTAATAACACCCAGCAAAACTACTGATATCTGTTTCAACACATTGACTAGACATCAACGTCTTTACTCTCTTCGTTTGAATGTCAGGAAAGTATGATATTTTATTTCAAATAGTGAATTTTCTCCATATAATTTATCTTTTCTGCTCTGAACCTGATAAAATCAAAACACAAAATCGATTGTTTCTTTCAAAACATAATGCCGCCAAAAGATCATGTTAGTAAGACGTATAATATATAGTGAATATATTTCATCTCTATTACAAATCAGTTTCGTATCATAATATGATATTGCTAATGGAAATTCTTATGTTCTTGCTACAACCCTTGGAGGATTTATTATGAATATCAATTGGTATGTAGTTCTGTTAATGGTGTTGCTGTTATATGTATTCCCACTGCAGATGTTGTTTATTTGTTGAAAAGCTTGATTATATGTCACACAATACCATAATACAGATGGAACACTACCTAATAGAGAAATAAGAAATCCTGCACGGAGCAGTTTTTCCTCGTTGTTATTTTCTTGTCTGTTAAATTCCTTGGCTTCATTTTCTTAATGATTTCAATCTCAAACTTGCATGCCAGCAAGAGTTACATTTCTTTCACACCACCTTCAACACAATGGAAGCACAGATAAGATTATATCAGACCAAGAAGACAGGCTTTTGAATGCTGGAATATTTTCCCTGGTTTAAGGATTATATTTGGTTAAATAATAAATGTGGTCAATGATTAATCAGTATCCTTTTCGTGGACAGGTATATCGTGGACAGTTATAAGGTGTGTCCATATTGCTTAGAATTACTTGTATTATCTAAAGCAAAGGTTATTCAATCATTTTTACTTGTAGAACGCTTTAGATCAAATATTAATATTTTCTGTATATTTCCAGTAGATGAAGCAAATATATGTACTAAAAATGTATTTGTATAATTTAGCTCTAAAATATTTTATTTTATCGACCCCGTAAGGATGAAAGGCAAAGTTAACCTCGGCGGGATTTGAACTCAGTATGGCAAGGGCCGTAACTATATGCGTCAAAGCATAGCATACGACCCTCAATTGATACTGCCAATCCACCTCCCCCTTTGAACTACATATAATGGCATAGAATCTCCCCAGTAGATCTGACAGTGAGTGGGCGGAGTTGATTTTGTGATTACCTTTCATATACCCACTTCATAAGTGATCAAATAATTAACTATAATAACATATTGCTAAATCAGTTGACATTATCGTTTTCTTACATCAATAAAATGAAGTACCAGTAATGCACTGGGGTTGATCTAATCGACTTTCTCCTCCTCAAAAAATTGTTGGCTTTGTGCCTAAATCAGAAACCATTATTAGTTCCGGGATCTGAGGTTTAAACCTCCAGTTAATATTATTTCCATTCTTCAATGTAATTAATGTTGGTGAAAACTGCACAAATGAAGCGGTTAGTTATCCTCAAAAGTCTAGAAATCTAGGTGCCTCTCTCATTTACTAAATTTCTTAAATTCAAGATGTCAATCCCATTAATTGTTTTCCCACTTTAAGCTCTGGAAAGTCGCGACAAAAACAATGAAATAAAAGAAAATCGAAAGTAAACTAACCTTTACAGAATAATACATATAAAGATCACGTAATTAAAATACAAGTAAGAATTGATTTAAAATGAAACTAATTTTAAGTAGGCAAGAATCTTTAATTGAATCCCTGCAAAAGAGTAAACTCACAGATGCACCTGTAGCCATGCAGAATAAAACTTGTAAGCTAATTTTATGAATTGTTAACCATACTCAGATTAATGCAATACATTCCAATAGCCTACATATAGTTAAGAAGAAAAAAATATTTAATGCAAAGGTTTTTTTTTTAAATTTCATATCCATTTTAATACTTCTTCAATGAAAGATGTTTAAAATTTCACTTATTAAACCTATAATTTTCTGTATATAAACGATGTTTGCAGTGTAAGTAAGAATGTAATCCAATTATGGACATGATAACTTACAGGTACATAGTATATATATATATATATATATATATATATATATATATATATTCAGGTTTGAGGTTCACCACTGGATAGAGCTGGTCAATTCCGTATGGTCAATCGCAATGTAATAATATAGAGAGTACTCAACGTAAAGCAGTTCAACCGTCTTTGTTTTTGTAGTTGGTGGTGCTATTACGGAGTTAAATATTATAATGAAATGACAGGAGGCTGGATTTGTGTAAATCTGTGCTGATATATATATATATATATCTATATATCAGCACAGATTAGACGTTTAAGCAACCAATCTCTGCTTTCACCCTAAAGCGGGATCTTCTGAAATTGAGATATATCAATCCGTAGACACAGATGTAGTTAATGTAAATATTTAATATGTCGTACTACTACTACTACTAGGTATATATATATAAATTCAGCCATATATTATGTATCTGTATCTTATTACTTTGTATATATATATATATAATATAAATACATTAACATGATGTTTATAACATAATTAGTGATTGGAATTGAAAGAAGACCTGAAATATATAGCATCTTGTAATTCAAGCAGACACACACCCACACAATATATATATATATATATATATATATATATATATATATAATGTATATGTATGCATGTCAGGTCACCAGTTGGTGCTACTGGTAACATGTATCCCAGTACAACCTGTCTCATGGTCGGGTTGTTGGCGACTAAACTGGCAACCCCACCAAGGTTTCTTGGTGAGGAGGGTGACTTTGGACATCCTGCAGGATTAAAAACAAACCTGTCAAAGGGCAAAGGAGCTCTTGAGAGTCAATGGCCATCCAAAATCACCGGGAGAGATGACTCCTTAGCCTTTGTCAAGGCAGAATTCTAGGAGAAGGAAAACTCTGATATAACACCTGCAATCCTGATGGTATCCAATGATGTTGACTTGTTCTTCTTTTTGGTAAATATCATCTTGGTTAAGAGTGTGGGACTGGCTTTGTGCAGTGCCTTTGCTCACTATAAAAGCTTCACGGCACAGGCATTGCTTTATATCTGGAGATCTCCCTTTACTTGTCGTCACATGGTACCATGGGCCCAGCACTATGTGTCAATAATTGTCACAAGCGTAGTGTTTGTACCAGAGTTTTCAAGTCGCTGGCTGGACTAAAAAGTCACACTCGTTCAGCACATCGGTAGGGGTTCTCCTACATGGATATAAAGTAGTGGCCGTACTCGAAAACGAGTTGGCAGCCACCATATGTGTGTGTGTGTGTGCGTGTGTGTGTCTGTGTGTGTGTATGTATGCGTGTGTGCGGCGCGCGCGCGTGATTGATTGATATTTCTCAATTCCAGATGAGCCCACTTAGGGTGAGAGCAGAAATTATTTGCCTAAACTTTTAATCTTTACTAATAATAAATGTGTGTGGAATTTAATTTCAAGGGGGGGGGGGGAGGTGTATATATTTCAGGTCTTGTTTCAATTCCAGTAGTAGGTATTCCTTCAATTTATTCACACACACACACACACACACACACACACACACACACACACACACACACACACATTATATATATATATATATATATATACACTTGCGTGTGTTTGAGAGAGAGAGAGAGAGAAAATTGCAAACTAATCCGTATGCACGGGAGTATCGAGTATTGCTTCATCTCCATAATTGAATATTCATTAGGTTATTCTGTAGTGATAAATGTTTAGTTGTCAAAGATTATATTTATTCTTCCGCCCTTCCCCACTCATATACAATTTTGATCCCTATGAATTCTTTCTTTTTCTCCAGATTCATCTGTCCATTATTATGCCAAAATCTCAGAAACGTCTGTATTCTAAGAACAAAAGATTATACGCACGTTAGACTGCTGTCTATTCATTTTTGTTTTGAATTGTGGCGTAATTGTTAAAAAGAATTGTTTGATAATAAATCATTTAAACATTTACTTTATGAGGAAAATTGTCACACACTGTATCATGTGAAGCTCATTAAGGACTCGCATGTTTGTCTAATGTTCAGCCCGTTACACTTTAAACTCAAGAGCATGCCTTCCGTTTATCCAGCAACTGGAACACTTCGCGTCGAAACAAGACAGAGATACCTGCCATCCAAGTATATTACTAAGATTAGAACATTATCAGTGATATCGATATGAAAATATATTAAAAATATAAACAATTTATTCTAAAACTTTTCTTATATGGGCAGCTTATCAATTTACCGACACGTCAATTACATAAGCCACGCCTCTGATGAGATGGCAGTTTCACAATTTCAGTGCAAGTAGTTTCGTCAACAGTTTGAACTTAGCTATGGAAACGGCAAGAGCTCATCCCTCGAGCTCCGACTTTTTCTAATATGATCACACTCTTCTATCTCCAGTATCGAACACTGTTGAATAATGATCTAACTAATTTAATTATTTCTAGTATAGACACAAGGCCAGTAATTTGGGGGAAGGGGAAAGTCGATTAAATCGACGCCAGTACGTTACTGGTACTTTATTTTATCGACCCCGTAAGGATGAAAGGCAAAGTTAACCTCGGCGGGATTTGAACTCAGACCAATGTTCTAATTTAATACTGGCTAAATCTTCACACACACACACACATATATATATATATATATATAGCATTAAAATGTATATTTGTGAGAAAGGATGGAATGAAGATTGAGGTAGCGATTTAATCGTCTTCGAGAGTATTAACATATTTTGCCAAATGACTTCGTAATTGTGTAGCAGAAAAGGATTATCGGTATGTTATGCTCCGCTTTACAGTGCGGCTGACTTAATTGGCGATAATGTATTTCTTACGCAAATACAAGGATAAATTTTAAGCCGCTTGTATAATCAATCAGTGTAATCTTACTATCAATCTACAAATTACGAAAAATAAAGTCAATTGCAATGAAATAGAAAATTCGAAACATATAGTATAATGTATTTAATTTTGTGATCCAATCACAGCCCATTCTGCTGTTTTCTTGAATAATAATTACTAGCATTTTTATCATCAAAATTACATTTTTCACCATTTATTTTTTACTTCTGGTTACGTGTAAAGACAATATTTTGTTCAGAAGTAAATAAGATATGATTATATTATTATAGTACTATGTGAAAATTTTAACGATGGAATGTAACAAGCAGGAAGATGTCAATGCAGAGTCGTTTGACAGACGAAGATTTGTAGACATATATACGACTTAAAATGTAAGCAGTAAGAAGTCATTTGACTTGGTGAACGTAAAGCTGAGCCATTACACGATGTAATGCTAATAATGTATTCTCGTGAAACTGCTAATCTTCTTTCATATATATATGTGTATATATATTTCTGGTGCATATTACTCTAAATGTTTGTATGTGTGTGTGTGTAAGTGTGTGCACGTGTGCATATGTATGAACATGTATGCATGGAGGTGTATTAGTGTGTGTACGTGAATATATGTTTGAGTTGATGATATCATGTCTGTTGCCTACACTCAAATGCCACGTGTGTGTGTGTGTGTGTGTGTGTGTCAAAGGAATGGAATGGAGCCAGAAAAGCACTTCCACGGCATATAAACGGATGTTATTCATTAGAAATAATAGTCAAAATATTAATACAAATGTCCGTCTGTCTTTAGGCAAGCAACCTGTACATAGAAACCAACAGCCTGGCCCAATAACAACAGTAGGTGCAATGGTTATTACTAGATTATATAGATTAATGTAATAAGATATAGAATCGTGAATTAATTTATACAATTCTCTTGCAATTTCCTATTATAAGTATTATATTTCCGCCGTTAATATTCATCAGATTCATTTACAATTGCTTTGTGGTCTATTCTTAGCAAATGCATTCTCTGTATACTCTTACTCTGGTGTCTCGAATAATCGTTCCCTCTCAGCGCTTATTAATTTTTCAGATTTTTTCCAACCTTCCGCTTATTAAATTTTGTTAATTTATCTCCGCCGAAATTTTATTTTAAGTGTTAACATCCCTACGATAATTAATTTTCTTTATACATTAAAAAAAAAAGGATCGATCGAAATCGTCTTCTCAGTTGCTAGTATTATCTATCGGTCGCAACTCCAGGTAGAAGGAGCAACGTGAAATAAAGTGTCTTGCTCAAGGACATAACGCATCGCATATATGAAAAAAAAAATACTAGAAATCCCATACGTTAAAAAATAAATCGGATGGGTTGGTATCACAATATGTAAACTAAACGACTAACTCTGGTTATTAAAACAATAGAGAATACACAGGTTCGTAACAGACGTTGTGTTTGCAACTAAACCAGACTATTTTTACCATTTCAAGTGGATAATGAATAACATTTAAACGTATATTGAAAGTAAGAAATACTAATTATCAAATATGAATTTAAATAAAAATAAATATTGACCAGTTTTTATAGGAAATAATTTTAATTTTAAGGAAAAGAAAAAAACTGAGGTGTTCATAGTATTGACAATATCGTTAAAGGAAGATTCGATGAAAAATAGGTGTTCATGATAATGTGAAAATCGTTAAAAATACATTCGATGAAAAGTAATATAGATATTTAGAATATGATCAACATGTGTTCAGCCAACTGTATAAAAAAAAATCTGTTTAAATAAGAATGTGGATGAAAACACAGCTAAAAACTTTGGCATAACAAAAGCAAAAGTGTCAGATTTTGACATAGATGTATTACTATACAGACTGTGTTCTAATCCCGCTGTGATCTATGGTATATATATATATATATATATATATATGATACAGAGGTTAGCTTTGGTTTTGAAAATTAGCTTTGTTTACAAACAGCGGAGAATTTGAAAATTAGATAGTGAAAATAGAGTTTCCCCCGTATTTTTGACTGAGTAAATTAGCCTAAAGTTGGAGTTATAAAAAACCCCAGATTGGAAAAAGGATGGGCATTGATTATATGATTGCATTGATTATACGCTATGATTATATAGCTTCAAATTTGATTGGAAATTTGGTGGGTCGCATATTGGTGTAAATGTTAGCACAGTGGTTATGTTGCCAAAGATGTGTGTTCGTGTCCCATGTACGTCAATACCCATCCTTTTTACAATCTGGGTTTTTTTTATAACTCCAGCTATTAGGCAAATTCACTTAGTCAAAAATACGGCGGAAACTCTATTTCACTATCTAATATATATATATATATATATATATATATATATATATAATGAATAAACAAACACCAGCAGACGAAAGGGTACGGAATACTGCCATATATATATATATATATATATAGCGAACCTCAACCGTTAAGGTTGTCTTTATGCAGGTATGTCAATAAAACAAATTTGTATTTTATCTGATGAAAGCGCACCAAAATTTGCCTTGGTTGCCCTTGAAATATATATAAAATAATTATGGTTTTATAAATATAGTTTAAATTTATTAATATATTGAATATTTACTCCACTAACTGTTGAGTGCTTTATATCAGTTATAACATTTTAAAGTTTGTTGAATCCCAACAAATTTACATATAACCTCTGCATTTAGCGTTTAATTTTGGATTTTTTTTCTCACAAAAATAATATTCATATAAAATTTGATTGTACTTTATTAAATCCTACTGAACTAAAGACATAAATTAAATTATCAATCGGCTATTTTAATGTGAAATCGTTTAAATCGACAGCGTGTTTCATATAATAATGGACTGAATTAATTGTCATCTTTTTCTACACTAATATAAATGATTTCAATTGGAATAGTTCAAGGAACAAAGCTAAATACATGTTTTTCAAAAAAGCTAAAATGATGAATAGTGATTATTCTCGTTCATTAAGTTTTCTTTTAAATCATTTCTTGATTACACTATTGTTGGATTTTAATTGAATTTAATATTATAGAGCCTATGAAAGAGCAAAACGCTGTCAATTAGTAAAATAATAAAAGCATTGAATTAAATGCGTCAGAATTTGTTCTAGAAGCTCTGTGTTCTTAGTTAAAATTCCACCAAAGTCAACTGCATCTTTAGTCTTCTTAAAGTCGATAATTAAAATAGTAATCCAGCCGAGTTGGAATATCAGAATTGTTAGTCTTGGTCAGGGTTCAGTGTAGAATTTAATCCTATAGACATGTGTACCCTTCACTCATATCTGTGCCATGCAGAAGGAGATTCAACGTGACACAGTTTAGGATAAAACTGGCTCTTTGATATTCATGTAGGGCTCATTATTTCGTTCTGAGTAAACTAGGAAAAGTGAAATAATATGTTATTGAGGGAGACAACATACAACTGAGAATCGACCATAGGATCATGAACCGAACAACGTAACAACTACGCTATACATCTTCCTTATTTGCATCAATATTGTTCCCTAAACCAATATCCTCTACCACATTCAAGTTAGAATGATGCAAGCAATTTTTATTGATAAATACCCTTTAAATAACCTTTCAAGTAATTAATATGACTGTAATTTGAAAATAGTTTTCAATTTGTTTGCTGTAATGCGGATTCAATCAAATGTCAGAATACAGCATAGGACTTTTGTGACAAAATATATTTGATACAGCTAAGTTTCATATGGAAACTTAGCTGTATCAAAGAGGCGCGTGTCCTAGTCGTAAGGGGGTTGGACTTACGACCATAATGTCGTGAGTTCGATTCCTGGGCTGGGTTGCGTGTTGTCTTCACGTTGCTCCAGTATACTCAGCTGAACATGAATACCAGTAATAGATGGGGGGTTTAACCCTGCGATGGACTGGCGTCCTGTCCAGGGGAGAGTCTTGCACTCTCAGTCGCTTCGTGCCATGAAACCGTGACAAGCACTGGCCTAACGAGACTTCTAGCTTAAGACAGACTTTAGATATGTTTCATATGGCGAATGTATATTGTGTTTATAAACAAGAGACCACCTGCTTCTGACACAAATTGCTAAACCACACACACAGATTACATATTAACTATAATGTTTTTTATTTAAAAAAAGAAAATAAATAATAATAATAATAATAATTCGTAAAGATATTTTTAATATATATATGTATGTTTAACAAATCGACAAATTTACATCGATGTTCACTTACGTTATCTATATTTTCACCTTTCACTATTTCCCATGTTTCCAAGATAAAATGTCATTTCTGTAAACAATGCTATAATTAATTGTTTCTACTTTTGGCACAAGGCCAGCAATTATCCCAGTGTATTACTGGTACTTTATTTTATCGACCCCGTAAGGATGAAAGGCAAAGTTAACCTCGGTGGGTTTTGAACTCAGTACGCAAAGGGACGTAACTGTGCTGCAAAGCATGGCGTCCGACCCTCTACCGATACTATAATTAATGACATTAAAATTCATATGACATTAAAATTCTTATTAGATTCATCGTTAACCTTAATTTTCTCTTGATAATTATATGAAGCATATCATCTAATTCTTCCATATGTTTCAAATTCGAATAACAGATTGCTGGAGTGAACAGTCATTGAACCATGAGAAATATCACTAGGGTTATACGAACCATAACATACTAAATCTAGATGGATTTAGTTTGCAAACTTGTACACTATTATACAGCAAAGTAGTCGAGTATGATTATATTATATTTTTACCCAGTCTGTAAAGAGCTGTTGAAACCGCAAGAGCTCAGCCGTCGGGTTCCATCTCTTTATGATATATACTTAAATAATAATATTAGACTTAAACTTGTATATCATCTAATGCTTCCATATGTTTGAAATTCGAATAACTGGCTGTCATTGAACCATGAGGTGTTACCCCTAGGAAATGTGACTATTAATATATAACTTAATCAATAACTGAAAGAAATGTTAGATACCTTATTTGACCTCACATTTTCTACATTAATAACATGTGACCTCATCGAGCAGCTCTTTCCCAAATTGATATAAATTTCTCTTCGCCATTACATAACATGACATATACAGACTAAACTATATTGTCAAGTATCTAGGTTCCCAAAACAATGGTTTGTAGTTCAGGTCCTACTCAGTACACTACAAGTGAAAATTATATGATGGAGACTTTACAGCATCTATTATGTAATAGCAACATATATTACTAGACTACTGGGAATAACAGTTGCAGTTATAGCTGTTAAAATCAGACTGTAGTATAGAAACTATCGATAAACCGGCTTTATATGTTATACAATTATCACTACCTAAGGGTTACTGGCTTCCTTACTATTAAATTCTAGTGACCAGTCTGAATTATACGCGTGTATATTCTTAGGTGGCGGCGAGTCGGAAGAACGTCGGATAGAATGTTTTATGGTATTTGCTTTGGTTTTCTGCTCTCTGAGTTCAAATCCCGCCGAGATCAACTCTGCCTTTCATCCTTTCCAGGTCGATAACAAAGTACCAGTCTAGTACTGGAGTTGATTCTTCCTCTATATCTCTTTTTCATTTCCTCTCTCTCTCTTACTTCTTATCTTTCGCTGGAAGAAATCTGCTGTACTCAGGCCTGGAGAGGGATGGGCTCCGCCAGGTTTCAAGATGCCCAAGAAATTCCGTATGTCAATATAGCGCCTCGATGGCACCTTTAAAAGTTATGCGACCGTGCCATGCCATATTCCTAAGTACAAATCTTATATCTCATTGTAAGGAACTCGCTGAGACTGCATGAATTCAGTTCGGTTAGCTTTGTAAACTAAAATTATATATATATTATTTCACTGTTTTACGAAACCTAAACCACACTATCAATTAGCTCGATTAACAATAAAACGAAACACTGAAACAGCAACACATATCAGAATCCTGTCCCGTAGACGATGTATTTATTGCGATATCTGTGATCAACGTGGTTGATATCTATTTTTTAAAGAGAAGACTAACGTAACAATTATAACTAATTGACACAATAGTTAGTGTAATAAACATCTCTATACCACAACCAGTTTCCACAGATTGTGTTATATTCGAACTTTACTAAGCTACACTACATTAGTGTGTGTGTGTGTGAGCATGCGTACATGTTAATATATATATATATGTGTGTGTGTGTGGAGGGATGTGTGTATGTATATATATATATACACACATACATACATGTATATGTTTGGATCGGAACGATTGCGACAAGGAAATTTATAGCTAGCTCATGTTTTCATGACTGTCTCAGCTTTATGTAAACAGACTTCAATACAAAATAAAGAGACAGAATAAATTGATTTATAGAGGATGTGATGTAAAGCAAACACTAAAACAAAATAACATACCGGTTCATAATACTTGAATATGTTCAAATATATTACACATATCCTTGATAAACATAGTGTAATATATCTGTGGACAGAGAATCTGCTTATGATTCTGAAGTATATATATATATATATTTAAAGGCTAAAACAAGGTTCAATGAATAAATCAAAGAATGATTTTTTATGTAGTAATAATAATAATACATGTGAAGAATAAAATCCGAAGACGGCTCGATAAGGATATCAAAATATATAAAACCATAGAGCAAATATTTATTAAAATAACAGATTAAAGTTTAAGCAAAGAATCGCTTTCACTCTTAACGGGATCTTCTGAAAGCAGCGATTCTTTGCTCAAAGTGTAATCGGTTATTTTAATATATATATATATATATAATGAAGAGTCTGGAACTCTTGCCGTTTCAACGGCTATTTCCAGGCATTAACACAACTACTAGAAAGATGATATTGTTCTGTACAAATGCCGAGTCGATGCCTGGCAACGGGAATGAAAGTGGTATGCTATACAAAAAATGATTATGCTTAAATATTTCTGTACTGTGTTATAGTATGCGTTGGTTATTCTATTAATAGATATACCTTAGAATCACACATTTTATTTACTATCGGGAAGATCTATAAAATTAGCTAGTGAATTTTCCATATCTATTGTGTTATGTGAAGAATTTTTGACATGACATAGACATTGAGGCTTGTCCAATGAACTTCATCTTTTGCGAAACTCTGAGAGACTAGACGGTGAAGTAGTTTAGCAAGTTAGATTTACTGCACACATCGTATAAACGCTTGTATATCGAGCGTAAGCCCTTTGTAACCTAAACAGAGTTGACTGTTTGTTTATCGTGTCATACAATATAGAATTATGAAGCAATTATAAAAAATATATTACTTTTATATTCTCATTGATATACGAGGTGGGTCAGAAAAGTTCCAGGACTGATGTCACAAAAGATTTATTTCAAACCCAAACTTCACACTAAGAGTTTTCTCCTTCAAAGTAATCCCCCTAGAGTATGTAACTGTAATCTTAGCTCTCTGCAGCGATCAAACTTTTTTCTTCATAATTTTATAAACATGTCCTCTGTTTCATGTCGTCAAGCAATGAGCACAGAGCAATAAACAAACTTGAAAGCTCCGTCAGAAGCACTGGGATTGCTGCAGAAAGTGTATGGAGATGAGACGATGTCACGCTCACGTGTTTTTGAGTGGTACAAGAGGTTTAAAGAAGGACGCGAGGACGTGGAAGATGACCCCAGGACTGAGGTCAACGTTGAGAGCGTCAGGCAGATGGTGCGTAGTGATCGTCGGCTGACTGTTCGACTGATGGCAAATGAGCTGGGCATGAATCGGGACAGCGTCTGGAAGATTCTCACATGCGGAAAGTTTGCTCGAAGATGGTGCCAAAACTGCTGAACGATGACCAGAAGGGTCGACGCATGCAAGTGTGCCAAGACATCCTCGAGCGTCTTGAAACCGAACCAGACTTGCTAGGGATAGTCATCACCGGTGATGAGTCATGTATATTCGAGTACGACTCGGAGGGGACCCGTTTTGAAGACATGGACGACATCAAAAAGGCCGTGACGACGGAACTGCGGAGGATCCAGGAAGAATCCTTCCAGGAGTGCATGCAAGCGTGGCAGAAAAGGATGGAAAAGTGAATTAGACTCCAGGGGGATTATTTTGAAAGAGAAAACTCTTAGTGTGAAGTTTGGGTCTGAAATAAATCTTTTGTGACATCAGTCCTGGAACTTTTCTGCCCCACCTCGTATGTGTTAGCCTTACAGGATTAACGTGTCATACAAGACAATCAGGCAATAACACAGAGGTGAGTTATTCAGTTAAAAGATAAGTGATGTACATAGATAAATGTTAGTATAAATTTGGTAACTTCATAAATATACAGGAAATTAATATTACATTATCATTTATTTCCGATAAAATTTGAATAGATATTATTACTTGGGTGTTTTGTACAAACCATATTACGTAGCTGTATTTCTAATTTAGAAAAATCACTTGCTCAAGAGCCTGAATATAGAGAAGTTAAAAAAAGACTTCATTTTGAATCGAATGCGTGATTCAGAAGAGCGATGCACAGCCATTAACCCAACCACTAGGAACAATGGTATTTCTCTGTACGTATGCTGAGTCGAGGCCTGGGTACGGGAATAAAAGTGGTATGCTATATCGAAAATTATTATACCTAAATAAGTTAAATGTCATGTAAATAGATAAATATTCTAAATTTGGTAATTTCATAAATATAGAGGAAATTAATATTACATTATTTATGTCCGATAAATTGTGTATAAATATTATTCTCTCGGGCGTTTTGTACAAACTATATTACACAGCTGTATTTAGAATTTAGAAAAGATCACTTGCAATGTTTCCCATAAATCACACCTATGTTTCCACATTATTGTTTTTCTGATTCATTTCAATGAATCTGGTATATTCTGTTTGTTTCACGACATACACTCATACCCGATACTTGGTAGAAAATAAACATGATACAAGGTGAGTCAATGTTAATGTAATTCCAGCTATCCCATTGAGTATTTTACTGTTCGAAGTGTCATTGATGACCGATCATGGGTTTCAATCATATAGACTGAACTGTGGAGCCCGAGAGAGACGGGAGGAAGCAGTGTGTGAAGGATATCAACGTACACATGCACATACTCAGATAGATGTTGAATCACAAAACTATTTGTACACCCTAAACATTTTAATGTACACTGTGACAAGCAGAATAATATATAGATTACATGCAATAAGCATTTGAAACCCTTCTGACACCAGACTGCCTGAAACAGCTTCGACTGAACTGTGTTCTCTTCATAATATCCAATATTTTACTAATGTTTACTCTTGGAAATATGAGCCTATATTATATATATATATATATATATATATATATATATATATATATATATATGTATGTGTGTGTGTGTGTAAATATAGACTAGGATGATATTCTGCGTGTGAAATAAGGCATACAATTTCAAGTATATATATTATATAACATAGACAGCTAGATCCGATCTAGTTCGGATCTAGCTGTCGAAACTTCTGGGGCTCAGCCCTCGGGATCCTGACTATTCCTATATATATAAATATATATATATATATATATATATTTGTCTTTTTGATCCTATGCGTAACTGTCTCAACTTTCTTTGTGGACTATGGACAAATTCGAAATATACTGATCATACATCCAGAGGAAATTGGGCGTCACATCTCTTGTATTACTTAACTTCATATGTGTAGCTTTGTGCTGATGCTTGAAATAATAGCATAAATCAATCCGCACACAAAATATTCTAAATTAGAAGAAGAAATATTTCGAATGTAGATACGAATTCAATTTTAAATATTAAAATGTATTATTATGAATACAAAAAGGAATCGCTTAAATGCAGAGAAATTAAAGACGATTGACAGCATCATCTATTTTATGGAAATCAGATGGGCATATATATAGGGATAGATTTACGAACAAGAACATCGCCGTCTGGTGACGTCAGCATAATCGGTACATGATCAATTCTACTATTATTACTGAATAATGTATAAACGCATTGATCTATTACGAAGTTAATGATTATGAGATATTGAACTGTTACATTCGTCAGATAATGCTACACAATAAAATCTATTTTGTTGCTGTTCTACATTATTAATCTTAGTTTTATATATAATATAATTGCATATATTACCATTTATATATTTGAAGTTATATTGGAATCAGATGTTTCTGCTGCCAGTTAACCCTCCAAAAATTATAGGTTTGGCCAGCATTTGACAAGAATATTGTGATTTTATTGTAATGAAGGTTACATATGAAATTTTGAAATAAACATTAAACTATTCCGATTCAGACTCTTACCAGGGTCATACTTGTTGTATCTTAAAAGAAATTCCTTTGCAGTCCCAGATTAAAAGTGAATATATTGCATATACATATGATATGACACTAAACGACATAAACCAAAATATTGAAACAAACAGTTGTGGGTAAAACTCCCTCCCACACACATTTTATGTATATATTTATATATATATTAACCTATCAATCTATATCTACATCTGGGGTTTTATGTGTGTAGACGTGTGCACAACACACAAAAACAAGATGGTCTAGGAAAGAATAGAGGAAAGACAAAAAAAATAAATTAGTCACTGAGGATGTCACAGAATGTGTGACGAAAGAACTTTGACAATAAATAAACAACCATCCGGTTATTAAACCGACCAACGGAAAATTTGTAATACATTCAAAAACAGCACGACCCTCCCAAAGTATAACAATATATGTATGTATGTATATACAAACTAATATATAATGCAGAATAACTGTGTCGTGGAAATGTTCCTGGTATAGTTATTGTCAGTTATATATCAACTAAACTCTAGGCGCTTAATTATGATTCTATACAATGACACACACAAATGTATGTATTATGTATGTATGACTGTATGTGTGTATGCTTGTATGTATGTAGGTGTGTATGTATGCGAATTGTAATATAGTTAAGTTCCCGAGGCCTTTCCCCCGTTATGTCATTTCTATAAGATAGAGTCACGTTGTTTTTCTTAATTTTTTTTTTTTTTTTTTTTTTTTTACAAGGAAGACGATAATAACTGTATATATATTTGTTTATACAATACAATTGTTTCTGCAACAAACAATCGAGATAACATTTTCATATTGTATTACAAAATCCTACTTTCAGCAAAATTTTATATAAATACCTTCTATAAAACTAATATGCATGAAGTTCATTTTGGCTGGAATGTTTCCATAACAAAACTTCTATAAAACTGTGATGAATATATTTCGTGACTGAGGGGTATTTTATCATTATTATTCTTTTTCTAAACTTTGAAACTAATATATAAATATTCGTACCTACAATGACTTCTTTAACATGACTATCTCTTTAGTTATATTTCTTACGTGAGAGATCTTATATTTTATTCATAGAAAATAAAAAATAAAAATACATTTTATATTTACCGCCTAGAGAACTGGATAGTGACAGTGATTTGTATAGTTTTACTTGTCAAGGCATTTTAATAAGGATAATTGTTTCTACTTTAGGCACAAGGCCAGCAATTATCCAGTACATTACTGGTACTTTATTTTATCGACCCCATAAGGATGAAAGGCAAAGATAACCTCGGCGGGATTTGAACTCAAACTGTAAAGGGACGTAACTATGCTAGAAAGCATGGTGTCTGACGCTCTACCGATTCTGTAAATCTTGGCATTTATTAATATTCTTTGTTGAATGTTTTGCAAAATACGTCATAAAACTGGTTTATACACACATATTAAAAAAGAAGTTTGTTTGTACTTTGAACGCTAATAACACACGAAAAACCTTAATTATTATCAGTTTTATTTAATGTTTTCAACTAATCTGACCTCCATCAAGCTAACTGTCTACTTATTTTCCGAACAGATTGAGGGGGACTAGTTTGGAGAAATTTACGGCTATTTCTAGCAACCAGGTACTGTCCGTTCGTCCCACTCACTCTACCTTCGTCTGTTGTAACCGGCCTGACATCTGACTCACTCATTCTATATATATATATTTCTTTTTGCTCTTGCTCGACGAGGCCGAGGTCATCCTGGGCCAGCGATCCCAGAAGCATCATCGTGCCTGGGCTCGACCAGGTCCACCAGCGCCTTCAATCTCTGGTGGTCCCATGCCAGCTCCTGTACATCCTCTAAGGTGATGTTGAGCCTCCGGAGATCTTCCCTGATTGTATCCAGCCATCTGGTGCGAAACCAGCCACATGGCCTCTTCCAGCCTTCAGCTCTGCATCGAACGAGAGAGTAAGGCCAAAGAATAAACAAAGAAATTGCCGTAAACAACCTAGCACTAGAGAAGCAGTATATACTACAAAAGTTCATATATTAGTAAATATACATTGCTGAGTAAACAGACGACTTGACCTAAACTATAGAAAGATGAAAAATGTCAGCGCAAGTGCATTAAACACAACTTGTGAAAATGGCAAACAATTTTGCAGGCTCTGGCAAAAGATAGAATTATTAAAACAAATCCCAAGTTGATTCCCTTTTTCTACACGTTTCTCTAAGTTTGTGTATATGAATAGCAGCACATTGTACGTTGTAAATGATAAATATCTAGAAACATTGCTACAGACGGTAATTGGATTCGAGAGAAGTTGATATGATAATCGGATTAGAAATATATAGTCCTCTACACAAGGAAATTTTGAAAGATAGTGAGATATAAATCCAATACAATATTATATTAGAAGATGAAACTTAGATAAATATTTAAAATAGTACTAAATATATAATGGTATGGTAATAGTCATCAATACTATATAGTTCCTAGTTAATAATTTTAGACAAGCAGAAAATAGCAAAAGGAATTTGACTGCCTTTCAAACATATCACATAAACAACAACACAGATACATTAAACATAACTCGAACACAGACGGAGTAGGCGGCGAAGATCTTCTACAACTAGAAAAGTGTTATAAAACTATAAAAGGTATAATAGTAATAATGATTTCTACTATTGGCACAAGACCAACAATTTGGTGAGAGGGAAAGTCGATTAAATCGACTCAAGTGCTTTATTTTATCGACTCCGTAAGGATGAAAGGCAAAGCTAACCTTAGCGGGATTTGAACTCTAAGCTGCAAAGCGGCATAGAGTTCAAATAACTCTATACGGGACGTATCTCTATGCTGCAAAACATGGTGTCCGACGCTCTACCGATTACTGCCAATCTATCGCCCTTAATATCTAAACAAGACGAATTCAGTGGTTGTTTGATGGTATTAACAGAATTCTTTACATTATAATGCAATACATTGGATTAAATTGAAACGAAGTGTATAGATGATTCTCAGAAAACAACTTGTTGCATTGTGAGCCGAAAGAATACACGTTCAATAAACATGCTAAACAGAAGAATGTATTCTGATACACATAGAGGATTATTACAAAAGATATCTATTTGATGTTGAAATGCACTTAGCTGCAAGGAAATGTAGATGGATTATGAAACAAAAAATAAAATTTACTATGTAAGGAAAGAATACATTATTACAAAACAGTATTGGCAGTATTGGTAGAGGGTCGGACGCCATGCTTTGACGTATAGAGTTACGGCCCTTGCCATTCTGAGTTCAAATCCCGCCAAGGTTAACTTTGCCTTTCATCCTTACGGGGTCGATAAAATAAAGTACCAGTAATGCACTGGATATTTGCTGGCCTTGTGCCTAACGTAGAAACAATTATTACAAAACAGTAAATGCATGAATGGGTTTTAAAAAAAAAAATATATATATACAGAAAAATGACAAATAGATGAAAGTAAAGCAACTAGAATAAAATGTCTAGACACAAATGAAATAAGCTTATATGAAAGCCAATAATGACTAAAATATTCTGCATGAAAGGCAGAAACCTATCCGATTTCTGCAGGAAAAAATGAGTTGGAAATAATTATAGAGAATAAAAGTAACACCAACTATAGACCATGTACTCAATATAGAACAAAACAACATAGTTGACCAGTCATTATAAGGAGAAAATATATCCTCACACATAATCGAGGTAAGAAGCTTATTATAACTTAGATAATATGAATAGAAAGACACTTCCAAAATGTTACGTAAAATAATATGTAGAATATTGTACCAAAAGATTACTGACTTGGTTTGATAAACAAGGACATACCAGATAGTTCAATGACTGCACTACATCAAAGAAAAATACAAATCGATTATAAGTTTGCTAGGCCCAAATATTAAAATGTTAAAGTAAACATTGGCTATTAAGGAACTTCAAATGATTTTCACCAAAATAGTGAAACTTTACCTTAGATATTTTATCAGAGCTAGTTCATATGATGAACAAAAACTAATAAAAGCAACAAACATTATTGAAAAGTCTTCCTGCATTGGAGAGAGACAAACAATGATATATTTTCAAAATCCACCGAAATATGGCACGGGTGACACATACAAATTAAAAGAAATAAAAAAAGATTATTAAATTCACTGAAATTTCAATTAAATGAGATTGGAAATAAAACAAAGGTGAATAAATTAGTGGTTAAGGGGATGAGGAATTAATCTG
Organism: Eledone cirrhosa; assembly: GCA_964016885.1. Classification (NCBI taxonomy): domain Eukaryota; kingdom Metazoa; phylum Mollusca; class Cephalopoda; order Octopoda; family Eledonidae; genus Eledone; species Eledone cirrhosa. Next base: position 8,718,415 of record OZ024750.1, on the reverse strand, counting down.
ACTGTGACAATGGCTTGTCTGAACCTGGCAGATTTCTGTCTGAATGTACATGATACATTTGCCAGTAGGTGATGTTGATGTTATCCGGTTTCAATGTCTTTCTTCTCTGTGGTGCAGCCACCTTAACAACGTAAAACACAGACTCTCTCTCAATGCTATAGAAACAGTTCTCCCCCTCGCTCCAGTGATGCCTGGCCCATCTGGTCCTGCCTGAACCACCTCCGAATCCGAATACATGTAGGTCTCTGTAGTACCAACATTCAGAAATGGGGATATGCCACTGATGATGATACCAACTGCCAATGCGAGCAATTACAAACTATGGAGCACCTTCTAGTTTGCTCCACTCTTAAAGATTCATGCACCCTAAACGAGCTTGAAACCATAACAATCCGAACAAGGCTCTGTGCGCATCACTGGATGGATGTGGTGTAGCCACCCGATAAGAAGAGTGTCTTTCCTCTGCAGTATAACTAATGTGAATTCTAAAAGCAATTGGAGTATCGAACAGCGTTGAGACTCTTGTGTGGCAACTGGCTGGGAGCACCAACTCTAATTTATCACGCGTAATTGTTTAAATTTCGTTAATTGCAAAATGTGTGTTATCAGCATTTACAGAGGCTATGTCAATATTGATCAAGGCGACAAGTATGATAATAATAATAGAGTTATATAAAAATGATAATTACCAAAAATGTTGAATATAGTGATTTAGATACATACACTCAGACACACACACATACACATCTATTTATCTCCCCCTCTCTCTCTCGTATATATATATATACACGCACACACGCACACGCACACACACACACACACATACATGATAATGACTGCATTTCGATTTCGAGTAATGCCATTGTTTGATACTTAAACATGAGCATCGCAGGTGTGGCTTTTTAGTCCAGCTAGGGACTTGCCTATGGCCAGCAATACCATGCATCACAAAAATGTCACCTAACAAGGGATGACTGAGCTTGAAGCTTTTATAAGTGAGGAAAGGCTTTTCATGGGGCCAATCCTACTCTTTGAACATTGAATGCATTTGCCCAAAAAGAAGAACAGGTCTACTTTATTGAATGCAAACGAAGCCGAAGGTTTTATATCAGAGTGACCTCCTAGAGAAATATCTTAATGAAGACTAGGAGTCTCTTGCCAACGAAAAAAAAAAAAAAAAACTTTATTGGATAGTCGTTGATTCTCTTGAGTTATGCCCTTTGACGGGTTTTGTATTTCCTCTCGCAGGGTGTCCAAAATCACCCTCCTCACCAAGCAAGCTAGGTGGGGTTGCCGGTTTAGTCGCCGACAACCCAACCATGCACAGGTTGTACTGGGTTAATGTATATATATATATTTGTGAGAGTGTGTGTACATACATATACATATATATACATAAATATGCATACATACAAATATTCATACATACATACATACGTACGCACATAACTAAAAAGATACAGATCCACAGATACAATAAACCCCCCCCCCCTCACACACATACATGTATGCACGCATGCAGACATACACACATACACACATATTTACCTAGTTGATGTTATCTAAATTCCAAATAAAGTGTCTTATGTCTATGTTAGAAACCGTCTCTCTCTATTGGTAAACAAGTCGTATAATAATGATTTCTAGTATAGGCACAAGGCCAGTAATTTGGGTGGAGGGGAAAGTCGATTAAATCAACCCAGTACGTTACTGGTGCTTTATTTTATCGACCCCCTTAAGGATGAAAGGCAAAGTTAACCTCGGCGGGATTTGAACTCAGACCGCAAAGAGTCGTAACTCTATACTGCAAAGCATCATATAATAATTGTTTCTACTTTTAGCACAAGGCCAGCAATTACCCAGTGCATTCATATAATAATGGTTTCTTATATAGGCACAAGGCCAGTAATTTGGGGGGAAGGGAAAGTCTATTAAATCGACCCCAGTGCGTGACTGGTACTTTATTTTATCGACCCCATAAGGATGAAAGGCAAAGTTAACCTCGGCGGGATTTGAGCTCAGATCATAAAGAGCCGTAACTCTATGCTGCAAAGCATGGCGTCCGACCCTCTACCGATACTGCCAATCCACCGCCTTAGCGCATTCATATAATAATGAAACCAAAAGAACATACATATAAACAAACAAACATACAACCGTGCGATATATAAATATATATACCTATATATAGCGAGGTATGTATTCGAGCGAGCTCATTTACCATCAAGTGTTTCTTCGCATTTCATACATCTGACGTTAAGAAAATAATTACGAAAATAATTGTGTGGCTTTCTGCCAATATAATAGTCTTTTCGGTGTTCCATCTACTATGACCTTGCACCTAAAGTACCATTGCTATATATTTGGAAGTGTTTTATAGATATTTAATCTAAAACTTATGATAACCTTTAAACAACCTCAATGTTGTTTCCTTGTATGTTGTTTAGTTGCTGTATATAGCGATAGGATGGTATTTGAAAATATATTACAAAATTACATGTGTTGGGTTTTTTTTTCTTTGTCTCGTTTTCCCTCTATGGTATAAACTGTAGATTTCATACACATTTTAAAGCAACGATGTCTTTTAATAAATTATACTAGCATATATTTGATCAATGAAATTATTTTAGAAATTAATTTTAATCTTTTCCCCTAAGCCGTTTAATATTTGGTGTTATTTCTCAAGGCCCACGTAAAGAAATAAAATCAATTGACAAAAAAATTATAAAGAATTATAATCGTTGAAATTTCTTAAACTTTTCATACTATAATTAGAGTTGTGCTTTTCATGACCGTTTTTTTTCTTTTGCCTTTTTTTGAGGGGTGTGGGGCACAATCGATTCTGCTTTTTCACACATTTCCTAATTTTTCTTTCTAATTTCCTCTTTATCTGCTGCGTGGTAAATAAGAAAGTAGTGGGATAATTATTAGGTGGTGGGGGTTACACGAACTAATCCGGAAACCAGTAAAATAATGGTTTCTTATATGGGCACAATGCCATCAATTTTGGAGGAGGAGAAAGTCGATTAAATCGATCCCAGTGCGTGATTGGTACTTTATTTTATCGACCCCGTAAGGATGAAAGGCAAAGTTAACCTCGGCGGGATTTGAACTCAGATCATAAAGGGCCGTAACTCTATGCTGCAAAGCATATTGTCCGAGGGTCTACCGATACTGCCAATCCGTTGCCCTTGAAACCAGTAAAATGATAAAACAACGTTTGTCATCAGTACTGACGTTGACATGGTGACTACGTAGTCTAATGGCTGAAACTAGTAAAATAAAACGTTTGTCTGCATTATTGGCAGTATCAGTAGAGAGCCGGAGACCATGCTTTGCAGCATAGAGTTACGGCCCTTTATGGTCCGAGTCCAAATCTTGCCGAGGTTAACTTTACCTTTCATCCTAACGAGTGTCGATAAAATAAGGTACCAGTTATGCACTAGGATAATTGCTGGCCTTGTGCCAAAAAGTAGAAACAATTATCATTTGTAAGGCGGCAGTTAATATTTTTATAGTTCGTCTTTTCAAAACACACTTTTCGAAATCTCCATTTCTATGTTTGTATATTTACTATTGTGAGTTGCAATAATACAACGAATAGTGAATGTCTTCTCGGTAGTCGGCAATCTTTGCAAATATGATCTTCAGCCTTCATCACCCAGAGTATACTGACATTATACGTCTTAGATATATTCTATTATATGTATATATAATCTTATTTCAGAACATATTCAATAATACTGCCATGTCGTTCAATGCATTAATCAACCAACACTGGCATATCATTATTTATTTTCCTGTTTAGCTCAGAATTGACTGACAGTAAAAACGGTATTTCTTTATGTGTTTTGTATATAATCCCCGGGATTTCCCTTACACATATCCGACACATACGATTGATTCCCTACACACATTGCCAAGAAACTTATTTTATATATTTATTCACTATGTTTGTTTCTTGTAGGATATGTTTCATATTGTTCCTTGTGGTTTCAAATTTAAGCAGAAGCATCACTGCAAATGTTGATGTGTATTTCATTTATCCACATCTCTGTTGAGGCACGAGGCCTAGGTGTAAGGGTGTTGGATTTACGATCATAATGTAATCATAATATCAAGGGTTCGATTCCTGGGTTGATTGCGCGTTGTACTCTTGAGCAAAACACTCCATTTCACTTTGCGCGATAATACTTAGCTGAAAATGAGTACCAGCAATAGCTGGGAATTTAACCGTGCGATGGACTGGCGTCTTCTCCAGGGGGAATATTCTACAGCCAGTCACCTCACGCTACGAAACTGCCATAAGCACTGGTCTAAAGAGCCTCCTAGCTTGAGACAGTCTTTAACCCTGTGATGGACTCGCGTCCTGCCCAGGGGCAGGGGTAGTCTTGTACTCTCCTTCACCTCACGCCTCGAAACCCGGATAAGCACTGGTGTTTGAGACTTTAATCCTGTCATGGACTGGCGTCCTCTCCAGGGGAATCTTGTACTGTCAGTCACCTCACGCCACGAAACCGGGATAAGCACTTGCCTAACGAGCCTCCTAGCTTGAGACAGACATTATATTTAGACATCACTATATATCCAATTGTCTCTGGATAACTTTGTGTAAACATTTAAAAATAACATTTTGAAATTCCGTCTATTCCAATATTTCTCTATCCTTTATAACACTGTCAGTTACCAGTAATTTTGCTAAATAATTGCAGGTGTCAAGATAGAATATAATTTAATTTTCCTCTGCTAATATTTTGCAGTTATGTTTACAATTACCTTTTTTCTTCTTCATGTGATATTTTGTAATTATTTATTGCACCATTTACCGCAGTTTCTTGTTTTACATAATACCTTTACCATCCCATTTTGGTACTAAATTTGATATTCTATGTTGATTTGTCGATATTGTGTTCTAATGAGGTAATTATTTCACTTTTTCTTTGTAAAGAGAGCAGCCAACTAACTTAAATTCCTTTTGAGAATATTATAACCTTATTTTACATGAATTCTGCGAGTATTGCAAATTTGTAATTAGCAACTGATTCAGTTTCAATAATAACCTAACCTGTTAGATATATTACTTGCTTTTATCTATAGATATGTTGATTAGTTAAGCGCATCAACTTTCAATTACTGCTATATTTTGATTATTTCTCCCATTTGTGTTTCTTTAATTCACATAATTAACATTCGTGGGTTTTGTGCATATCACCCTCTTCAATACTATTTTCGTTATTTCTACAAACTATATATTGTGGTAGATTATAAGTACAATATGAAAACATATTCAACTCGAGTGAATTTATTGAGGAGATAGTCTTCTTCTTGACTGGCAGTATCGGTAGAGGGTCGGACGCCAAACTTTGTAGCATAGAGTTACGGTCCTTTATGATCTGAGTTCAAATCCCGCCGACGTTAACTTTGCCTTTCATCCTTACGGGGATCGATAAAATAAAGTACCAGTAATACACTGAGATAATTGCTGGCCTTGTGCCAAAAGTAGAAACAATTATTATTATTCCTGAAAGGCCCATGGGGGGGGGGGGGGGGGCTCAAACACCCCTTCAGGGAGTTGAAGACTAAATGTTATCAATTTATTTAGATTGTTATCATTTTATATTGGATGCCTGTTTACACGATACGTATTCCGCAGGTACATTTTTGTGAGTCACATCCAATGTTCCCGTTCCCTTATTCACCTTGGCCTGGATGATAACATTTCTATTTGAATTGTAAGTTAAGTTGTTATTTTGGGATGGATATATATATATATGTTGTTAATTCCATTCCTCTTATATTCAGTGGTCAGCCAGTGGTTAATGCGAAAGTTGAGACTACATAACTCATTAATGATACAACATGAAATTTCTGAAATTTCTGTATTTATTATATGATTAATATTTATGAATCAAATTCGAAGACGAAAGGAAACGATGTAATAATCCAAATATGATTTATCATTTCCCTTTGTATTATCATTATAAAATTATGGGAGTGCAAACCAGAATCGGTATAAGGACTGTGGTGTTTAAGTAAGGCGCTTGTTATTCTCATTTCACATCCAGTCTATTGTCAGTGCAAAATAACAAAGGTCTTATGTTCTTATGTTAGATAACATGTTGTTATCTAACACGTTATGTTAGAAATTGTTATGATTGTCAACAACATTAACCTCCTCAATATCCACATTCTAGTTATTAATAATTGTTCTTGTATGATTTGTTTTACTCCTGCAGATTCAAACCGAGATATTATGTAATTTATATATTGTTATACTTTGTGTAGTTGCATGCAACGTTCAGATTGCTCTGTGGATAGTCTATTACTATCTATTACTATTGGAGTTCTGCATTTATCTCTAGATGTTGATAATTAGTAGCGATGTTTACATCCAATAATATTTATATATCGATGACTGAACCATAATTCGTACAGGAAAAGAAAATCACTCGGAAATATAAATACTTATCATGCAAGAATGCATTTAATGTCGAATCTGATAAGAAATTGAAATTCAAACTTCGAATGCAATAAGAAAAAGACAATTAAACATTATAAAGCTATTCTAAGAATAGGAAAAGTGACAGAATCTAGTAAATATTCTTTTACGTTTTTATTGCAACATAAGTATTTTTATAAGTTGACCTTATAAAAATAAAGTTACATATATAACGCAACTTCTATGGGATTATAAACTTTCTATATTTCAGATGATCCTTCTCTTAGATTTTTAGATATGCATAGCTGTTAGTATTTACATCAAGTTTGTCATGTGTTGCTTCATTTTCTGAATCGATATATGAATTCTAGATTGTATCTTACTTTTAGTTTTTTCTGCTTTGTTTGACGTCTCCCGATATTTATATTCCCAATCTTGATATCGTTTTTCCAGATTTTCGCTGTTTGTGTTTTAAATGTTTGCTTTTATTTTTAATATTCGCTGTATTTTCCTCATACATCCTTTATTTCTTCATTTTCTTTCATATGTCATTTCAAAAGTGAAAATGAAGAAGAACATGGCAGAGATGGTGTACTGCACCATTAAACATCCCCATGCGGCTGATCTAGAAAATTTGGCAACAGCATGTTGAGGACTTTATCCAGCAATAGATTGATGAAAGTTGACAAGAACAATTGTTTTCTTTAATAACTATTTCTAAGTCTGATATAATTTCGGTGTAAGTCTCTTGTTTTAAACAGGTAAATACATTTCAATTATTGTTTCCTTAAGTATGTGTACAATGTTTCTCCTCTTCATCTAGGCAAACTTTAAGGATAGACTGCCTGAGACGATCGTGTTTATCGAATTCAAGACATGATCTCTACTTATTCTCTCACACAGAATTTGAGGTAATCATTCGTGAGTTACGTTTGGTCTTGTTCATGTTTAGACTAGTAATGACGTACCATTCCCAAAACGGGGTATAGTATAGACATCGGTTTATAGTATAGACATAGGTTTGCATCTCTCTTCCCTATTTTATTTGCGAACATCCTTCTTTATTTCTCATTAAGTACATTCGTATGCTTAGATTAATTATTTTTACTTATATTTTTATAATTTTCTATTTATATTAATCGTCGACCATTATGTTTTTTCCACATCTGAATGTAGGTTACGTATGATAAATTCTGTCGTAAACTTATTTGCTTTTAACTTGGCATTTCATAGCCCAATAAATTTGTAGTTTATGATAATGTAAAGATAGCTAATTTACTTGTGGTTGTGTGTTTAAAATATGGTTCAGCAAACAACCCTAATCTCAAGAGTAATATTTTCTTTTAATTTATTTGTGTATGCTGGTTGTTTTATACGCCTTTGATTTCTAGATCATTATATTGGCATTATCGGTAGAGGGTCGGACGCCATGCTTTCCAGCATAGTTACGTCCCTTTACGATCTGAGTTCAAATCCCGCCGAGGTTGACTTTGCCTTTCATCCTTACGGGGGTCGATAAAATAAAGTACTAGTAATGCACTGGGTAATTGCTGGCCTTGTACCTAAAGTAGAAACAATTGTATATCTTGACATTTTTCTTAAAGCTTCCATTTTGTAGTAGTTTTGTAAAATTAGTGAAGTGAAATGGCCAGGAAAATAGCAATAGTTACTTGGAAGTATATTTCTTGTAAAGCCTGTAGTTAGTAGTAATACATTACACGAAAGGTTTATCATCAGCTATACACAAGAGAACAACTTACTGGTTCTCCATTGCAAACAATTATATTTATTCCTGTTTAATAATATTTCTCGGGAAAAATATGTTCGTTGAGAAATTATAGAAATTGTTACATTCAGTTCATTATTTGGTAGAATAACTATGGTTCTTTATTCAACTTTTAACAAAAACCTATCACTTCCTCTAATAATATTTCTCTTTTTTCCAACCATTCATACAGTATCTCCAATTATGGGGGCTGCAATTAAATAGACACCAGTGCGTTTGAAATGCAAAGCTGTCCTCGGCGAGATTTTAAAAACCAGAACGTCAAGTGCGCGTTATCTGACCCTCTACCGATACTACCAACCCAAATTAAAACCCCATATTAATATAAACTAATTATGAACCACAGTTGTGAAAATATGTGACAAGAATCAGTTTCATCAAAAAGTTTTGCAAACTATCGATTTAATAAGTGTTACAGCTGAAAGTATGTTTTAATTTTTTATTTTTTCAATCATTATATTTTAAAAAGGGCGGTGAATTGGCAGTATCGGTAGAGGGTTGGACGCCATGCTTTCTAGCATAGTTACGTCCCTTTACGGTTTGAGTCCAAATCCCGCTGAGGTTAACTTTGCCTTTCATCCTTACGGGGGTCGATAAAATAAAGTACCAGTAATGTACTGGTTAATTGCTGGCCTTGTGCCTAAAGTAGAAACAATTATATTTTAATAATCTTGCTGTTATTCATTTCCTGTATTAATTGAGTCT
>OZ024750.1:8701985-8704485 GCA_964016885.1 Eledone cirrhosa | reverse complement strand
GCAAAGCTGATCTCGACGGGATTTGAACTCACAACATAAAGGACCGTAAGTCTATGCTACAAAGCATATTATCCGACGCTCTACCGATACTGCCAATCCACTGGCATATCACAAAATAATAAGGAGTAAATACGACATTAAAACAAATCTGTAGGACATGAATATTACAACAGAGTAAATAAGGAACCTTATATGCCGAAACCATAGAAAGTAATTGAGATAACATGAGAAATATATACACACATATATATATATATATATATATATATATATATGTATATGTGTGTGCGTGTGCGTGTGTGCCTGCGTGCGTATGTGTATGCGTGCGTGCGTGTGCGTGTGCGTGTGTGCCTGCGTGCGTATGCGTATGCGTGCGTGCGTGTGCGTGTGTGTGTAGATATGTCAGGTCACCAGTTGGTGCTACTGGTAACATGTATCCCAGTACAACCTGTCTCATGGTCGAGTCGTTGGCGACTAAACTGGCAACCCCACCAAGGTTTCTTGGTGAGGAGGGTGACTGGACATCCTGCAGGACTAAAAACAAAACCTGTCAAAGGAGCTCTTAAGAGTCAATGGCCATCCAAAATCACCGGGAGAGATGACCCCTTAGACTTTGTCAAGGCAGAATTCTAGGAGAAAGAAAACTCTGATATAACACCAGCAACCCTGATGGTATCCAATGATGTTGACTTGTTCTTCTTTTTGGTAAATATCATCTTGGTAAAGAGAGTGGGACTGGCTTTGTGCAGTGCCTTTGCTCACCATAAAAGTTTCACGGCACAGGCATTGCTTTATATCTGGAGATCTCTCTGCACTTGTCACATGGTACCATGGGACCAGCACTATGTGTCAATAATTGTCACAAGTGTAGTTTTTGTACCAGAGTTTTCAAGTCGCTGGCTGGACTAAAAAGTCACACTCGTTCAGCGCATCGGTAGGGGTTCTCCTACATGGATATAAAGTAGTGGCCGAACTCAAAAACGAGTTGGCAGCCACCATGTATGTATGTGTGTGTGCGTGTGTGCGTGCGTGCGGGTTATAGGAAAATGTATGACCCCGACGGCAGAGCTCAAGCCGTTTCGACGGGTATTTCTGGACTGAGTCCAGAAATAGCCGTCGAAAGGGCTTGAGCTCTGCCGTCGTGGTCATACTTTTTCCTATTTCCCACTCTACTACCCGAAGTATTGAGTACTCTGGTGCGTTATGGTTCATCTGGTTCCTTACCACATTTCCTTTGTTATATATATATATATATATATATCGTGTGTGTATATATACATTATATATATATATATAATTGTTTCTACTTTTGGCACAAGGCCAGTAATTACCCAGTGCGTTACTGGTACTTTATTTTATCGACCCCGTAAGGATGAAAGGCAAAGTTTACCTCGGTGGGATATATATATATGTGTGTGTGTGTATACATTTTATATATAGAGAGATATTCTGGCATGACACCCATAATTTTGATTTGGATTAAATTCATTTGATTTATCTTAATTCTGGATATAGATATATATATATAGAGAGAGACACTTTCTTTTAATATCACGAACTAGATAGAATGGGATCTAGTAATGACATTAGATGTTGGTGGAAAATCAATCTTCATATCTTTTGAGAGAGAACGCGGAAATAATCATGTTCTTTCATTATCTCTCAAAAATTTATTAATCACATTCTGGTGACATCGTAACGAAAGTTTTATGAAATTATTTATTCGCTAGAAACTACTAGAAATGTGAAGCTCTTATACATACATACTTACATACATACTTGGAAAATATAGGTGGCGTGGTGTTGTTATATGTGGTTTTGTTTGAGTAAGTCTAACTTCGTAAGATAAAAGTTGGCTAGAAACTATGATGTGTTATAAAATACGTCATTGTGTACGTCTGTAAATAGTGACAACTGTTAAGATATTCACTATGTCTCTCATGAGTGGCTTTGTGTTTTGTTGACCAGAAGCTAGGGTTACGTCGAAGTATATATAGATGGATTATTAACAATGCAGTCGACATCGTCAATCAGTTCTTTTAACATGGAATGAGGAAAGGATTTCACAATTGCAATCACAAACCGTGTATAATTTCCGAGTAAGATGAGTGGATAACATGTGTGGTCCTAGTTGAATCACTTGAGAGGGTTGCTGCTGGCAAGACTCTGCATTGAATAAATAGGCGAAGAGGAAGATGCCGAAGAAGGCATAGAAGAATGAGAAGAAGACAAAGAAGGCAAAGAAGAATGAGAAGAAGACAAAGAAGGCAAAGAAGAATGAGAAGAAGACAAAGAAGACGAAGAAGGCAAAGAAGAATGAGAAGAAGACAAAGAAGACGAAGAAGGCAAAGAAGAATGAAAAGAAGAATGAGAAGGCAAAGAAGGCAAAGAAGACGAAGAAGAAGACAAAGAAGAATGAGAAGAAGACAAAGAAGGCAAAGAAGAATGAGAAGAAGACAAAGAAGACGAAGAAGGCAAAGAAGAAGACAAAGAAGACGAA
>OZ024750.1:8659485-8694485 GCA_964016885.1 Eledone cirrhosa | reverse complement strand
TCTGTCTCGTCATTTTTAAACTTTAAAAGGAGAATATTTCTTTGAGAGAATATTAAATATTTTTATAGCCATATATAGTCATATATAAATCTGAAACAATTGACGTGAAAACAATCACATTTTAAACTGTCTACACTCCAGCCCTACTTCCACTGAAGTCATCTATCTAATATTAACGTGCAGTGATAATAGTGAGTGATGGGGAGAGAGAAGGAGACACTACTAGAAATTATGACTAGAATGAACCTATTAAACTCCATGCATGACTGGATCTTCAATTGTCAACACAACTTTTAAAATATTTTTCAAATATAACCTATTTCACCCTTACCACCAGGAAGTAAATATCTTCCAGACACAGTAAACGAGCAAACTCCTGCTTTATGATAATGTCACAATATTTCATTTGTTGTGATAGGTCATCGGGATAAAGGAGCATTTAGGTCTTAGTTCTGTTCATTTGAATTTACAAGCCAAGAAGTAAGGACGATTACATTTACAACACATCATTTCGCCCACACGTGACTTTGATCTATGTGAGAAAAAATATTATCCCTGTTGTGTCATCAATAGTGTACTCGATAATTTACTAGTCATAATCCTGGCAACCATATCTTTTAATTTCTCTCCATGCATACTTTAATAGTAGATAAACTAATTTAAAAACGTTTTTACTATCAGCATGTGTATAAAATGCTACAAATAAATTCTCGCCTTTCTTCTTTAACGAATACACTTGAATTCTCAAACTTGTTAAAATAAATTACTTGGGTAACTACCAAATTTACATGTTTTCTCTAGCTTTAAATAAAAGGAATATTTTAGACAAGAAATATCTGGAAGGCTTCTTTTTTAAAAGTTATTTTGAATTTTAACTTCATTTTATACGTAAAATTTAGGAACGCATGATTAACAATACATGAGAACACAGCATTTGGAGATGAGATATTTTCTGTCTTTTATAAAAAGTTAACTAGAAAATAAATAGAAAACAAAATGTATGGCAATGTGAATGGAAATAGAGAAAATTTAATATTGTAAAGGAAACAATGCATTTCTAAACCTGTCAGTCCATTTATCAAAATCCATTAAATATTGAAAGACATTTTGAAATATTTTCAGACGACATTTTAATGTCTCTTTACACATACCTTTATGAACGTTTTATCGACTTGAACATCGCTGTGCAAGTGCAACAAATAAAACTTTCTTTTACCGAGCAATAGCAGATGTCATAAAGACTGCACATTACCTATCATATATACTTAAACAGATCAGCCATATTATGATCAACAATTAAAGACTTTAAATAGTTACTCTCAATGAATTATCTTAAGGTCAAGAGAAGCGTCTAACGTATATGTGCAGCCAAAATTTCTAGACGAAATAAAGTCAAAAACATTTGTACACAGAAAGTTATTTTTTATTTTAAAGATTCCTATAACCTAGACAATCAACACAATTATCTATCTTATAATTTTCATTTTATGAACAAACTCAGCCAAATGAATTACAATTCTTTACCTGTTTATGATGTAGATGTTATAAATGTTGATCTTGGGAGGTATTTTTCCCAATAAAATTTATATGAATGTCTGTTTTCTTATGTTGAATGCAACATTTAATTGTTAGTGGACAAACCAATTGAGACCGATCAACATCAAAAGATAGATAGTATCAGTGAGATGATAGAAACTTCTCGAAAGTTTGTAAACGGAGAGCATAGTCGACTGAACTAACCTTGTGTTACTGGAACTTATGTTATCGGTCCCATAATGATGAAAGTGAAAGCTGCTCATAGCTGGATTTGAACTCAGAACACAAATGAATATGACTAAATACAGCAAAAAAGTTTGAGGCACTGGAAAGGTTTAGGTATTTCACAGAGTCTGTAAAATAGACTTCTTGCAAATTACTTTTACAAAACCATCTTTTAACATCTAATTAACATCGCACACATCTAATTAACATCGCACACATGCCACTAGTTTGGTTAATAAGTTTGAATAATTGTCATTATTCCTGGCAGTATCGGTAGATGGTTGGACGCCATGCTTTCTAGCGTAGTTACGTCCCTTTACGGTCTGAGTTCAAATCCCGTTGAGGTTAACTTCTCCTTTCATCCCTACGGGGGTCGATATAATAAAGTACCAGTAATGTACTGAGTAATTGCTGGCCTTGTGCCAAAAGTAGAAACAATTATTCCCTACTTTGTCAGGAATAATGATTGTTAAATAATACATGTATATGTATGGCTGTAATACTTCGAGAATTTGAAACCTAATGAAGCACATCCCTTTCCAAGTGAGAATCCAGCCGAATCCTTTCAGAGAAAGAAAGAAAGAGACAGATAGGGAGGAAGAATCGACCCCAGTATTGGACTGATATATTTATATCGACTTTGAAAGGATACACATTAACCGCGGCCAGAGAGCCGGAACGAGTAGTTCAAAGCAATCTATTCGACACCATTCAACAGAGAGAGAGAGAGAGACAGAGAGGGCACGCGAGAGAGAGAGAGAGAGACAGAGAGGGCACGCGAGAGAGAGAGAGAGAGATTTGTAATCTATACGGTATTTACGAATTAGTAACATTGAAGTGATATCCACGTAGTCTTCGACTTATATCTTTCCCGATATTGTAATTAAATATTAAAGTACAATTAATTACGGTGTGTTAAACATATGGTAATACATTTATGAAATACTCTTGCTTAACACAATCTCCAGCAGCCCTTTACGTCTTAACTAGATTATTAACGTAAGACCTTTCACATAGGTTAACTTTAAACCTGCTGGAACATGGTTTTAGGAATCTAACTTCACGTTACCTTATAATTGGACTGCAAAATGTATATGTAACTATAGAAAAATCCAAGCTCAACAGTAATTAAAAGTTATAAATAATTAAGAATTTATTCCTATTGAGAAATAATGCGATTTATTGTTAGACTAATAATCACAAAATTCTACCCTGCGGTTACGTTTCCACATGCGTTATTTAGCTAGACACTTAATGATTAATTTATATTTATGTATGCTAATAAAGTAGGTATGTCCATTTAAATTGGCAGAGACGTCAGTCTGTCGGTCAAAATATTTTGTGGTATTTAGTTAAAACTTTTCCGTTCTAAGTTCAAAGTATGTTGGTGTTAACGTCGTCTTCCATATTTCCGGGAACGGTACATTAAAGTACCAGTGAAGTAACAGGTTTAATTTATTATACTTTCATCACAAAAAGATTGTGATGAGAAAATAGAGCATTGTATTGAATGAACATTGATTACATATTTATGATGTAAGTTGCTATCATAAAATATGTATGGTGCGGTAAATATATATATATAGTAGTAATAATAAATTTGAAGACTAAAATTGCGTGTAATTGTTCTCACCGTTCCACATAATGACGTAGTATCTTCGTTTTTTTTCGTTCTTCGCCAGGGAACGTTTCCACGAACCAAAGTATCGTCTTCCTGTCTTCCTTCGGCTGCAACGTTTTTTGAAATATTTACTTCTGCGTTGACAGATTGACTTTTTTAGTTTCAGAAGATCCTGTTAAGGTGATTCTTTGCTTAAACTTTATTTTTATATAT
Organism: Eledone cirrhosa; assembly: GCA_964016885.1. Lineage (NCBI taxonomy): Eukaryota > Metazoa > Mollusca > Cephalopoda > Octopoda > Eledonidae > Eledone > Eledone cirrhosa. The sequence continues at coordinate 8,690,890 of OZ024750.1, read as the reverse complement.
ATATATATATATATATACAGCAGGCCATAATACAAAGGTACCAAACTTCCACTGACTCCTACTAGCCTTACCTCTCACTATTATGAGAAAATGGCGCGGTCCACGTCCTGGCCAACCCACTGGACAGAATAGAGAAGGCAAGAGAGTTATAAATAACTGAAATGTTATTTCAGAATATAAAAAGTAAAACTTATAATAACTTTACTATTATACAGAAAGGGGAAATTATAGTAGTACAGTTTTGCATTGCATTAGGAAGTAAACATTGACTGGAACTACATGGGTGGTTATAAGTTGAGTTTCACTGCATAATTTTCTTTTTTAACTGTCTGAAAATTTTCGCATATAGTGTATGGAAATGTATGGAAATGTATGAAAATATATATTCTCTACTGAGAATATAATATGTATATATTCAAACGAATATTGTTTCCTACACAAGAAGTTCGTGTATAACTTTGCCAAATGCTAATGAATCATTGGACAACAGACAGCAAGAAAAGAAAAAGATGTTTTTCCTTTAGCTTGATCCTGGTGTCATGGCATATATAAAAAAAAATAACAAAACCACGAATTGAAGGTGACGTAAATTATAGTTTAGGTACTAGTAGCAGTTCTAACAAAGAATTTATTTTATCATTCCTGTACGGATGAAAAGCAAAGCTAACCTCGGCGAGATTTGAACTCAGAACGTAAAGAGACATAAATATATATGGCACAAAGTATATTATCTGTTGCTTTGTCAACACTGCCAATCCCCCACCCTCACAAGTAGGTAATAATGGTTTCTTATATAGGCACAAGGCCAGCAATTTGGGAGGAGGGGAAAGTCGATTTAATCGACTGGTATTTTATTTAACCGACCCCGTAAGGATGAAAGGCAAAGTTAACCTCGGCGGGATTTGAACTCATATCATAAACGGCCGTAACTCTATGCTGCAAAGCATGGTGTTCGACCCTCTACCTATACTGCCATTCCACCGTCCTTCACAAGTAGGTAATACTTATAATAAAATCAAATACCAAAATATTAATCAGAGATGAAATAGTGATATTTGGGAGAATCGGGATATATAGAGCTCTCAACCAAATATCCTCTTGTTATTATCCGTGTACTCAACTACTTTGTCTCTTCCAAAGTAGTGAAGAGTGAAATATCTGAATGAATACAAACGCTTCTCTAATGAAAACACTGAAGAAATTGATAATGGCATGTGTGGTAAATATAAAGTCACGATAATGCATAAAATAACAAACGCTTTATCTCGAGAGGATAGGATGAGTTCAGCATTTTCAAGTAGAACACTTTTCATAGAAGTAATTAATCAGACATGTAGCTGAGATCACCTTTTCTTACATAATTGGTTGTCTTGAAATTATTTACAAACTAATTGCAGTTTTTAGTAACACATGTAATGTTATTGAATCATTTGCGTTATAAATAAGGCAAGCATATCTTCCAAACAATGAAGATTAATACATGCAAATATAAAAGAACGCGAGCTATTATGTCCCTACTTCACAGCATACATTGTTGTCATTCCTGGACACGAATCAAACAACTGCTTTCTTCACAATCAAACGAATATGCTTTTGGAATGACGTCAGTAATCCATATTAATATATATTTACAAACCAACTATTTATTAGGATAGTACGAAACCCAGGAAGTGGAGTGGTTGTTTCGGCGCATCTCCTTCGCTGTCTTCCACAGGTAAATATAATATCATGGCTTGGAATAAACTATATCTTTTCAAAGTGGATTATCCCAATTACTCCCGACTAAAACTTTAAATGTTTGGTAGTAATTGCCACATAGAAATTAGTCGACTGGTAAGAGAACACCAAACTAGATTGAACAACACGTTAAAACTATTATACACACACACACACAATATATATATATAAGTAGAAGGGGTATTTAATTTGTTAGAAATAAATAAATTAAACCGGAGTTTTTCCGTATCTTCCCATTTTAAATCATATAAATATTCTTATTAACTCAGTTAATTTAATTTAATTTAACTTAATATTTATGTACATTAAATACAAAACCAATATCCCTCATAACTCATTAGAACAATTATCTATAACATGATATACCCATCTATCTATTTATTTATTTATGTATTTATCTACTTATAACAGAAGAAAAATATAAACAAATTTTAAAAAACTACTATTAAGATATATACTTAGAATATATTTCCCTCAAATTAACGTTATATGAGTTTTTATCTACCAATGTGTCTTGGTACCCTTGAAATATATATAATAAAATAAATATGGTTTTATAAATATACTTTCCATTTATTTAATATCATTGTATATATATATATATATATAAAACAGAAAATTGATTACCAGATAAATTAACTATGGAGATATAAAATATACAGAAGCGAATACCAACCCAAACGAAACAGTGGGTGTGTTCTGTTATTTCTCCCTGGATTCACTATGACAAAAGACAGGTATAAGCTGAGATAGATTTCATCTATGATGTCTCTCACCTAGAAATTCTTGAGCCTATGGTAATGCACAAAAACTGTATCTTAAATCATTAGATCTAATAGATCAGGTCTCTACTCTTATATAATCATGTACATATATTCCAGGCACGTAATTATGATTTAGTTCTGTTGTAAGACTGTTTCGGTGAAGAGTTTACTGTTAAAGCATCTATTTAAGATGCAACATTATATATAACATACTGGAACAGATGATCGATCAATTTAACTAACCGGTGAAAATTTATTGAAAGCGTAGAAATAAAAAAAAAATAAATAAATAAATAAATAAATAAATAAATAATAAAAAAAAAAAAATAAAAAAAAAATAAAAAAAAATAAAAAAATAAAAAAATTGAGGTGAAAATTTAAATTAATTTTCACAGTGAATTATTAGTTGGACTGCAATCAATCCAGATTATATTTAGTTTAGTCAGTGAAAACATAGTTAAAGTAGTCAGCTAAGATAGTCTAATGAAATAGAATTATATCGGAGAGGAGAAACATACCTTTAACATAACAGTTAATTATGTTAAAGGAAACTAGTGAATGTGATTAGGGGGAGATATTTTCTCCACTGTTAGAAATACTAACATATGTGCATTTCTACTTGTTAGTTCGTATTATCTTTTGTCAAAGGGAACAACAAAGAAGAGTGAGAGCTGGAAAAGTGGCGCTATTCATCGTTGAAGGCACAGTCAGTCTTGTAACAAGAGATTGTTCAGTTTGTAATTCTGTATGATAATGTTAATGTTTTCGTTTAGCCATAGGTAAGCTCTGGTTGAACAAACCTTTAGGAAGTCTGTCGAATGAATTTGATTTACTGAAAGATCCATTTTTCCAGATGTTCAATGTCTTGGATTAAACGGGAGTTTGGGATGAGTTACTTTCAATATTGATTGTAACCTGGCAGAACGCGAATTTTGTTGTGTGTACTGTCTTCTGCTAGTCAATTCTGGTAATATTGACTGCCGAAATGGTGGGAAGGGGGGGGGGGGGGTGACAATCGTAAGCATCCCAGCACATTGTTTGGGGCTAATGATATTAACTAGGATACTATATTGCTTTGCTATGTATGCGTTCTCTGGATATAATAATCCACAGTGGTCTCTGAATGGTGTTGAAATTGCGTATAGAGGATAATGTCGATTTCGGAATAGGATTGTTTTCTAACTACAGGGCTGGTCAAACTAAAAATTCCAAATGTTTTATATATCTTGTCCTCCATGACCTTCGTTTTTAAGACGGTGTGCTATGATTTTGAGTGATTAGAACGTTTTAACAGATCTTTCAGACACACACACAGGGTGCAGCGGAAAAACCGTTTATATTTGATACGGTCAACCCTTAAAACGTGGGTGGTATTTTTGCCGCACTCATATATATATATATATATATATATGTACAAAGTGAGTGAGTATGTGTCCATGAGTGAGTGAGTGAGTGTGTGTCCGTGAGTGAGTGTGTGTCCGTGCGTGTATGTTCATATATGCATGTAAAATCTTATGCATATAAATGCTTTTGTTTGTTGAGGTTTCATTAAATCAAGTCATATAAAGAGGTAAAAAAACAAGACTGTGTGTATAAAATTGCAGCAGGTTGTATGATCCTACTCAAATAATAAATGTCAAGATATATCTTGTTTTGAATCTAGAATTTATATAAACGATTAAATCGTTTTGAAGGATATCAGTTGTATTATTAGTAACAAACATTGTTATTGCAAATATCAAAGTTCATTTGATTCGCAACAAAAAGTAGAATTATGTTGCTCGGAATTATTCTTAAAACGAAATAGAGAAGATAATAAATAAATACAGTTTAAATATTTCTCAACTATCTTCAACAATTATCATTAGACATTGTTCGTCATTTCATTTGTTCATAGGTAAACTAAAATAATTACAGTCAATTGTAATGTAATAATAAGCTCTTATACCTGTACTGCAACATTAGTTGACTAATGGAAATGTCACCAAACTACACAGAATACTAAGGCATGTTGCTTTTAAATGTTTAATATTTCATATTCATATATTGTTAATTTAATATAATTGTGTTTCATTGTTCCAATTAGTACAATCTTTTTAGGAATAAACATATATTCCAGTAAGGTGACATAACGGTTTCTGATTAAGGCACAAGGTCAGCAATATTGAGGGAGGGAGGGAGCAAGTCGATTAGATCGACTCCAGTGCATCACTGGTACTTTATTTTGTCGACCTCGTAAGGAAGAAAGGCAAAGCTAACCTCTGCGGGATTAGAACTCAGACCGTAAAAGGTCATAACTATATTACAGAGCATGATGTCCGACGCTCTACCGATTCTATTTCAATGCAATCATTAGTATATCATGTTCGTTTATTTGTATTTCTGAGAAAGGTTACTCATGAAGATTGGCAGTCTACTACAAAAATACAGACTAATGGAAAGTTTTTGATTTCAAACAAATTAAAATGATCAGTATGCGTGAAGAATTATTATATTTGAAAAAGATTTCAGCACGGGTCGATAGAAACTTAATGAGGAATATAGGACCAGAAATGTATCTTCAATATTCCAGAGTTTTGCAGATACTCTATGTATTATATTACATCAAACATCTTATAATTCTGAAAAGAATATCGAAAGAAATAATACCTAACACGAGAAATATATTAAACAAAAGAACAACGCATTTTATTCTTTCCCAAACTTCTCTATACATTTAGAGTATATGCGAATATTATATAAAGTCTTTTATTCGTTACGCAATTGTCATTCCCAATAGGATGTTTCTGAAATGAAGGTAGCGATGATCTACAAGATAATATTTCAGTGTATTTTGATATTAGTATTTCTTCATAATTCATTTTTTGTTATATATTGAAGAAATTCAAATATATGTGATAATTCATCCCAGAAAATACCACATATTCATCTGCAAGTATTGAACTAGGTGTTGAGTAATTTATCTAAGCAATGTCCCTATAGGTAATGTTTACATAAGCAAAAATTGAAATTTGGATCTCGTTGCAAAAACATCACTAGAACAATATTTGTTATTCTATGATTTTCTATTTCCCCCGTTTCTCATTCTCGATATATTTTGATATTTGTTTTTAGCTTTTAGGAAGTTAACAATGGAAATCATAAAAATGCTTCACATTATTTTTCACCAGTGTAAAATTTGGCAATGGGAAAGAAAGCTTAAAGTTTCAGATTCCATATTTATTTAAAAATAAATATGCTTATATATACATAGAAAATGTTTTTATTTATAGCAGAAAATCACACACACACACACATATATATATATATATATATATATATATATATATATATATATAATTTGTGAGCGCGCGCGAGTATGTGTAAACATTTACAGAAAAGATTGATAGTTATACATATAAATTTATAAACAAATACAAGAATACTTGTATATATAACAAACACATTCTCTTCCATTCTCTAAAATACACCCTGTTGTATTATTTGCAGCATATATATTCAAGAGCAAAATTAAAAAAAAATATGATGTGCGTTTGGGGAAGTGATAGATGAATATGAATAAATATATATATATACACAGACACACAATTATATATATATATATATATATATATATATATATAGCTTATTCCTTCGATTACATCAAATCAATTGTCTTGTTTTAAACAAAATAAAAAGGATTGACATTTTTCATATTGATATGACCCAAGTAAGAGTTGTAAAAAAAAAAAAACCAAAACTATATTCATGTTTCAGCGTCTGTAAATGTGAATAAATGTATATATTCTCATGAATCAAATGCGTTTATGTATGTTTATTCGTATGTATAATCATATATATAATGATTATCATGTGTCTATATGTGCAGTTGTCGATACAAAAACATTGCAGTGTAATTAAAGTATATAAACAAAGGTATGTTTTTGTATCGACAACTGCACATATAGACACATGATAATCATTATATATATGTTTATATATTTTAATTACACTGCAAAGGATATGGACGCATGCATATTTTAATAATTTTTATGAGTGAATTTCATTATGAGAGACATACTTAGTATATTGTTTTTGGGAGCAAATCAACGTTAAAGATCACTGGAAGCGTTATTTTGCTTGCAATTAATAATCAATCGTTCACGTTTCCCGGGAAATTTATGCATCGTATATTAATTTTCACTGTTTTAGATAATTGCAAACGAGTTTAGATATGTATGAAGATATTAAGAGTAATGTTTATAGCATAAAGGTGTACGTGTGTGTCTCACAGGGAGGAAATTTAATTTACAGCACTAACATGTGTAGCAGAAAGCCCTTCAAGCGACGAGGCGTATTGCTTTAAGCGAAAGTGAATTAGATAGATTTCAGGATGTTTTTCTCCAAAATGTAGATGAATATCACGAATTATTTTGGTTTCTTAATTGCTTCTGATGGCTGCAGTCATAGTTTTGTGGTCATGCTGAAGTCACTGGCTTTATCAGTGTCTGTCTATTATATCAATCAACGTAGGTTACGACTTCGATAAGATAGATTTTCATAAGTAGAAAACAAAGATGCAAAAAATTACTTTTGTTTTACACACACACATTTTGTTCAGCCCAGTGAAATATATTTTAACGATAAGTGTTTGAAACAGAATATTTACTACGTTTGTAATAACAGTTTATCTTGATGTGAAATATTTCAGGTGACAAGAAAGATTACAATCACATATAAATTTTAAATTGCGAAGAAAACTAGAATAACTATCAATACTTTATGTCAAACAGCCTAAATATATACTTAAATCAGGATTCTTAGAAAGAGATTTATCATGGAACATCTGCACACGATTAGAAATATATAGGAAAATATATTAAACCAAGTGAAATATTGGTATGGATGGCCACATATGAGACAGAATATACCTGAAGATATTTGAGAGTTGTGCACACTCAATAACACAAACATATATAATTATTATAAAGAACAAGGAATCAGTATTGCATCATCTCACATTTATTAACATATTACATATGTTTCTCCGTCGATCAGCTCGAGGCAGTATCTGTTACAGATTGGCCCCGACTCTGCATTCGAAGTGTCTTCAGGTGTGTGTGTGTGTGTGTGTGTGTGTGTGTGTGTGTGTGTGTGTGTGTGTGTGTGTGTGTGTGTGTGTGTGTGTGTGTGTGTGTGTGTGTGTGTGTGTGTGTGTGTGTGTGTGTGTGTGTCATCATCATCATCATCATTTTACGTTCGCTTTTCCCTGCTTAAGCACGGCATCTCTCCATTCGTCACGGCCCTTTGTCATCTCCTCCATGAGGTCTGCTTTCACCAATTCCGCCCAACTTTTTTGTGGTCTTCCTCAACTGCGTCTTCCTTCTACTGGGATTTCTTGGCACTTCTTTACCCAGCGGTCATCCTCCATGCGCATCACATGTCCATACACATCCAACGGAGCATGCTTGCTTCATTTCTCTCCAGCCGTCGCATATCTTCCAAGTTGCTGCCCATGTCTCACTACCATGCAGCATCGCGCATCTCACACAGGCATCATATAACCGGCCTTTCGCTCGTAGGGAGAAACCTTTTATACACATATATAACCATATATACATATAAATACAGCTCTGAGTTTTCTATCCTCAGTGTATACTGATTAATGTTCAGAGCCATCCTCAGTATTCTCGTGTAGCACCCATCCACCATCTGAGTGAGTTTCTTGGTCAGTGTCCAAGTCTCAGACCCGTACAGCAGCACAGACTCCACTACAGCAATGAAGAGGCGGAATTTCAGGTCTTTACGAAGCTCCGAGTTCCACAGAGATCTCAAGCTGTGGCACGCCGCCCAAGCTTTGCTCTTCCTCTCAACCACATCATCTTCCGTATTCCCAATCTTTGCCCCCAAATACAGGAAGTCCTCAACCAATCCTAGCGGCTTCCCGCCTACATTAGTGATCCCCTCTAGCTTCTCAACATTCTCTACCAGATATTTTGTTTTAGTCTCATTCATTCTCAGCCCCACACTCATCGACACAGTCTCAACCTCCTGCATCAAATACTCTGCTTCCTTCACTGTATTTGTCACCAAAACTGTCGTCGGCAAATTCAGCATCTGATATCCTTTTCGCCTTAACTCTCCTGCTCCGAGCCGGACACAAGGCGCACACAATAGTCCACTACGATGATAAAAAGGCAGGGAGCCAATGTATCTCCCTGGAGCACTCCAGCCAGTATCTCAAAGAACTGTCATCCCATCAGGTGTAATGACTTGGGTTTTGGTTTTGGTGTAGAGCAGTGATATCAGGTCCACTATCTTCTTGGAGATTCCATAAGCCTGTAAGATCTTCATGAGGCAGTGACGGTCCACAGAATCAAAGACCTTCCTAAAGTCAATGAAAACCATGACCGCAGGAAGGCACTTTGCTCTAGCTCCCTCTAATATCCATCTCAGCATCAGGATGTGACTGGTAGTTGATCTTGCCTCTCTGAAGCCGTTCTCCCAAAAGTCAGCTCAAAAGTGACACAGACATCCAGAGTTGACATTGCACTCAGTGTTCCTGTGGGAGCCCTTACATGGACACACTGGAAGAGGAAGACCAATGTTTACGTATGTTGATGCCCTAAGGACAGACACTGGTCTGTTGGAGACGCAGGACATGGCAGCGATAATGAGGGACAGAGACCGCTGGAGAGAACTCGTTCATGGATCTCGGGAATTTTACCCGCCCTAGATACATATAAATACACATACTTCAAAATATTCTTCTTGTCATACATATTCTTTCATCTTTTTCTTTATCATGCATTATCGCCACATTTCAAACAGAAATATATTTGCCTGAAATATTATTTATTTTTGTATTTTGATAAAGGCTTTCGAAATAACAGAAAATGCCGATGTAAGATTCCAAGCAATTATGAAAACAATTTCAGATTCCTTGTTGAAATTCAGATACAGCTTACATTATTTTATGCTTCATTTTAATACATTCAAAAGCAACATTTAATAATATTCCGCATCGGTTAAAATGTCATAACAAAATTACATGCAATAAATTGAAGCAATTACGGATATTTTGAATTTAGTCATCTACAATAGCTGTTTAAGATTGCTGTATAATTTCTTACTTCAAAGAGAGGAATAATGCACGATAAGGTATGTAGAGTGAAATACACATAAAAGGAAAATGGTTTGAATGAATTTCACTATTTTAATGAAAATATAACAATTTTTAGGAGAAATATAAGACTTATTTTAAATTTTCGCTAGATTTATTTTATCGAACCGAGATAGTTGAAACAAAGTTGTGTTATGACACAAAATACTTAAACAGCTAAATATATATTTTCACATATATACAAACACACACACATAAATATATATATATACATACACACACATAACTATTTATATATGCACACACACACACATATATATATATACACACACATAAATATATATATATACACACACATAAATATATATATATACTTAGGTAGATAAGGTTTTGTTTATGTATATCCGGAATGAATGATTGAACAATATATATTGTAGTCAGCATATGTAGACAATTTACAATCGACATAGAAACTTATGTTAAAGCAAATAAATTCATAATCTCTTCACGCCGAGGTTTTATTTTCTTGGTACAATACTTGCTTATACACACACATTATATATATATATATATATATATATATATATATTAGGTGTTGTGTTATGTTTTCACGATTTAATACGCTATATAATCGTACTTAATCATTCAATGACCTTGTGCTAAAGCTGGAAACCATAATTTGGTATAAATTCTTTTAATTTTATTTTAATTATTACAAATATTAGCATCCGTGTTACACGAGCAAGCGGACCATGGATTTTAACTCCGATATATTTGTATAATACAATATTTTATATAAGCATACCTGGGTTAAAATAAAATACTTAATTTTCATCATTTCTTTTTCTAAAGCATCTCATTTACTTCATGTCTGTTATATACTTTCTATCCCAAGCGCTTTCCTCCGTCATAATATACGATAACACTACATACCGCCATTGTAATTACGATATACACTCTTAGTTTATGATTGAATAAACATAATACTAATCTTATGTAGATGCTGATATCGGTATTCCTGTTTTCATTGTTGAAATGAGGTTTCTGTGAAATAGCAATTATAAACTGCCTATATTAAAGATAGGAATTTCTAAAGATGGACGACAGGATTTGCTTCCCTATTACTTTGATAGTTTGTTATTATAATGCATAATATTATCTTTAGAGAACTATTTAGTAACACATGTCAGATAACCGTTTAGCACGAAGAAAATGATTTAGTTAACATTTCTCCATACTAACTACATCTTTAAAATATTGTCATGTGACATGGTTTTTAATTGCTATTCCAGATAAGTCCAGAAAGGCAATATAATATATTTCCCCCTGCTACATATGTTTGTGATTGGTTATTCAGAGACGTTTATTAAGTCTGTCAACATATATGTATATATCCATATAATCTCTATGCATGTATGTGTTTGTACATATGTGTAAATTCCACGAATCATTTTCGATTATATCCTCTCTTCCAGCAGGAAAGTAGACGTTGATTCAAGTGAAAATAGACGCAGAGATTGTCATTGTTACATTCATATTAACGTATGTATATATGCCTATCATATGGGAAATTAACACTTTAATCGTAATAATTATCCTGAAATAAGCCGTGTCTAATAATATCGTTTTACATACTGTTGTAGCCTAATCGGTTTTCTATGGTGCCGAGCAGGTAGCAAAACAACCAAAGTCTTGGTATTGCAAACCAGACAAAATATTGTTATATGATCTGGTGCAACGAACGGAAAATAGAGACAACCAGAAGCTATATTTCACGGTTGAAAACAACACGAGGTCTATTTAATCGATAAGGGTTTCATCAAATTCTGAAATTAAATGATAGCATATATATCTTGTATTGATATTGTTGCTATATACACAGTACACAGAGATGCTAAAATCAACAATACGCTATATGGGAGAACCGTGTATACTGTATGAAGCAACTCTATTACAGCATTCATAATTTGACCTTATGAAATAATTCGTTATGTGGCTAGCTTCTATTTTCCCACCATCTCTATCCGTTTTTTTATGAACAACGGTGAGCGCTATATTTCAATACTATCTCCTTCAATATATGTTTTCAATGATATGTTACTTCTTGATTATAAGACTAATAATAGCCTCGTGAGCTGGAATGATTCTTCCAACGCGTCTCGCATCATCCTCCGGGGAAACATCTTCTCCATTCTGTCCGCGGCAGCGCGTGGACCTCCATTTGCTTATAATAATTAGAGCGGGAGAGACAGAGGTAATGACAGTGGAAGTTTGGTTCCATAATGTTCGGACCTGGTGTATATGTATATATTTATTTACTACACCACATATACAACTTTATTAAGACACCTATTCTCTCAGACTAAGCATATAATTTACTATAACAATATTTTGAAAAAATATATATTTCATTTTCTTTTATTAGTATACAAATATATTTCTATAATTCTAATATTGTTTTCATTGTCTCTATTTTCGTTTTACAAACTCAAAAATTCATGATAAATTTTTGTAATTTATTCGAAATATACCAGACGAAGTAATATCTGCCTATATGTTTTATTCATTATACATATCAGGAGTATATTTTTATGTGGGTGTTGTTGTGTATGTCCATAAACAATCCGTTTTTGTTTGTTTCCACCGGTAATTCAACTAAACAAAAAATTGGGCTACAGTACGCAACAGAAACATATTTTACTTACTTTGTTTATACCCGTTGTATATTTCTATTATGTAGAACTATTATGTTGAACTATCTTTATAAAAGATTCAACATTGTATCAATTGTATTAATAATTATTTCTGTCTGTGTTCATGTGTCAAGAATTTCCAGAATAAATAATTGCAAACCTAATCCATTACCCGACCAACTTTAATAATGATTTCTACTTTAGGCTCAGGGCCAGCAATTTGGGCACAGGGGAAAGTCGTTTAAATAGACCCCAATGAGTGCCTGGTACTTTATTTTATCGATCTCATAAGGATGAAAGGCAAAGCTAACCTCGACAGGATTTGAACTCAGAACTCTACAGGATGTCCGACGCTCTACCGATACTGCCAATCCACCGCCCTTATTAATAAAAGTAATAATTGTTTTTACTTTTAGCACAAGACCAGCAATTACCCAGTACATTACTGGTACTTTACTTTATCGACCCCGTAAGGATAAAAGGCAAAGTTAACCTCGGCGGGATTTGAACTCAGATTGTAAAGGGACGTAACTATGCTGGAAAGCATGTCCGACCCTCTACAGATACTGCTAATCCACCACCAAGTAATAATTGTTTCTACTTTAGGCACAAGGCCAGCAAATACCCAGTACATTACTGGTACTTTATTTTATAAAGGCAAAGTTAACCTCGGCAGAATTTGAACTCAGACTAAAGGGACGTAACTATGCTAGAAAGCATGGCGTCCAACCCTCTACCGATACTGCCAATTCCACCAAAGTAATAATTGTTTCTACAAGGCCAGCAATTATCCAGTGCATTACTGGTACTTTATTTTATCGACCCCGTAAGGATGAATGGCAAAGTCAATGATTTCTAACTTGGTTCAAATATGTTAGATGTGTTTCAGATGTTCAGCACATGAAATATAAAATGCAAGCATGATTATGTAAAGGCATATGACTAAATATTCATTTTTATAATAACTACTCAATCAGACTGGCTTCACGTCATAGGAAGTATACAATTTCGATAAATCGACATAGATTCGCTATAAGGAAATAATTGATTTAAGATGCATAAAAAGTAATATACATTTTCTTTGTACTTGATACTGACCATTGTTGCCAGCTCAAAACATGCACTGTGTTATTACAATCTATAAATATAAGCTATAAATATTTTTGACACGCTCTGATTGAAAGGGGATTGCAATAATGCCCTCGAAGAATTCAAAGCATTAGCGCTTGTCTCAGGAATTTGTGAACTGTCCATCTAGAATATTGAGAATTCATTCCGATAGTTTAATGGTTTCTTATTAAATCTGAAGTACTGTTTTTTTCTTAGCAGTCTTCTATTTGGTATTCCTTTCATCTAGTCTGAAAATAGTGATACCTAACTGCAACGTTAACACCTTTATACCTTTCAACTCATTGTAGTTTTCTATTTCTATAATAATTTATTATATTAACTGTGCATGTGACATATCTTTGAACCAGTCTTGACAGTTCCGTATGCGTTTCATTATCGTTACTGCGATTCCCGGCATGGGAACTCTAATTGTTTGAGTTCAAATCCCGCCGAGGTTGACTTAGCCTTTCATCCTTACGAAGTCGATAAAATAAAGTACCAGTAATGCACTGGGTAATTGCTGGCCTTGTGCCTAAAGTAGAAACAATTATCGTTACTGCGACTACATTGAAATGTGAATTGATTCCTGTTCGTATTCTAAGTATTCCTTATCAATCAAGTAAATCAAGATGGCCTATGGTTAACTGTTTATGCATACATCGTCCCGTAACCTCAGAGGGAGTCATAGGGACGCCGTATTAACACACGGCGTTTCTAGGACATTTTAAAGCCCTGGCGGAGCTCATCTCCTCTCCAGGTCTTAATATACCAGATTTCTTCGAGAGAAGGATAGAGAATGAGCAAGAGATATACAGGAAGAATCGATCCAAGACTGGTACTTTTTTATCGACCTCGAATGGATGAAATGTAAAGTTGACCTCGGTGGGATTTGAACTCAGAGAGCAGAAAGCCGAACCGAATACCTATGTTTATACATAAAATGAAAACTGAATTTCGGTGAAATAACAAACAATTGACATGCTCGTTTTATACACTAAATATTAGAATACTCCCTCTCAAACATTTAATGAGCAGTGTTAGGCATAGGTTTTGGACTTAGCTCGTGATGTTTATGACGGTCAGTATAGGAAAAAATAAATAATATAGCTACAATAAATAATGTATGTGTTTTTGTTTCAGGCGGAGAACATATAATTCGTTTCGAAGGGACCACACTAGGTGATTGAATATATTCGATATAAAACCACCGTACTAATTGTGCATCCCCAAATATTTATATCGAAACATAAAAAACAAACATAACAAAATAGAAAATATCTCCACCTTCAATGTAATGAGAGGTAGAATTAACTTTGTAGTTTAGTTATAGAGACTGCCACTGCAGTTCTCAAACTTAATTCAATAAAATATACTAAAGAAATAGCAGATTATCATGATTGCAGAATATCTGCCATCTGTGTGTGACTTTTGTATCGGAAAATTGCAAACATATTTGCAGACATTTAGGAAGAGAAAACGTGGGAGGTACATACAGAAATGTAGAAAGATTTTAAGATAAATTATAAGGAGGTGAATTGACAAAGTCGATAACATTTCGGATGGAATACTTTGCGGTATTAATTGCAGCTATCTGCTCGCTGAGTTCAAATCCCGTTTAGGTTAATTTTGCCTTTCATCTATTCGAGGTCAATAAAAAGAACTTGCCAGTCTTGTACTGGGGTCGATTCTTCCACTACATCTCTTTCACTCTTTATCCTTCTCAGAAAAAATCTGCTGTATTCAGACCTGGAGAGGAGATGGGCTCAGCTAGGCTTTGAAAAAATGCCCTAGAAATACCCTATGTCAATACGGCGCCCCTACGCTTTCTTCAGGATGGAGCTACGGGTATCAAAAGATAAATTATGATAACATATCAATTGTTAATTACCAGAGAAAAGATTGTTAAACAAAATAGGATACACAATATTTTATTGGTAAGAATGAAACCTCAGATATGTTTTCATCAAGAAGAAAATATCTACATTTCCTTTTTGGGAATATATCAAAAAAGTTCAGAATTATTTAAAAAGATCAAAAGAAGCAGTAAACTTTTAATCCTTGAATATAGACATAACTCTAGACATAACCCTATCATGTGAACGTAGGCTAAACTGATTCTGTGAAAGATACAGTTTTATAAATACATAACGATACAGGAATATGAAGTGTCTATAATATGCAAACCATGACAAAATAATATAAAAGTTGTTAAACAGCGTCGAGTGAACTGCAATATTTTATTAGATTTGTATTTCTATCGTTTAGAGTACAAATCTCATTGGATTCAGAGTTAGTTCTTTTAACTAAGGAACAAGCAAAATATACATCACAAGCGAATTGAATTACATATTCCCAGAACTACATTCATCTCCATTAAAAGGATTATCTTTTCGTTAGATGAAATGAAAAGAAATAAGCAATGATAAGAATGGTGTAGTTAAAACGATCGTCTCTTTACCATGTCACCTTAATTTCTAACTTTCGATGTGGGTACTGTCTTATTTCAAACCCATCATTTTCAAAGATCTTGTAAGTGTAAACTCCATCTACTACTCCCTTTATATACAGAAAACAGATTATGAAGCGGCAATAAACTCCAAAATGCCGAAAAAACTATTTTCTTCTTTCTGTTTAGCAGAAGTAGTAGTTGTAGAAGTGGTAGTGGTAGTAGTAGTGGTAGTGGTAAGAAGGATGCCTCTACTAATGCATTTGGATGATTAATTACTTAAAGAACACAGGCGTTCTTTTTTTCTTAGCTGTACACGGAAGTTCCGACAAAATATGAACACACAATCAACTTTTCTGAAACCGCCTCTGGCACGGATTTAGAATTAATTGTCGTGTGTATATATATATATATATATATATATATAGATATATATATGCGCGTGTGTGTATGCGTTATTTAAAATATCTGACAAAGAAAGAGAATGGGGAGGAAAATAAATAGTAAATATGATTCAAAGTGAGAGAACTCAAGAGGGATGCATTGTTGGATAAACATAGTATAATAACTACAAAATACACCAGACAACTAACTGTAAAAGCCGTCTATGAAAAGGAAATATTTGAGGAAACTATATATATCAACTTATAGGATGATCATTGAATGAACGATTTCGATTATCACCCTGCATCAGAAACACTTGTACACTTACATGGGGTTAAATAATAATTGTTTCTATTGAACAAGGCCAGCGATTACCCAGTACATTACTGGTACTTTATTTTTCGACACCGTAAGGATGAAAGGCAAAGTTAACCTCGACGGGATTTGAACTCAACCGTAAAGGGACGTAACTATGCTGGAAAGCATGGCCTCCGACCTCTACCGATCACAAACATCAGAATACATGTGTGTAGGAGGAAAATCTGAAAGCTATGAAGATGATGAGATATAAAGAGTAAAGATCTTCTTCGCCCATTTAGCCCTGAGAGGGTCGTGGGGACAGAATCCTCAAACGCTACTTCCAGCGGGTCCTGTCAGAAGCAACCGTCTCCAACTGATTCGGCTAGACCCATAAGCGAGACCAGACGAGCTCACGGATGTTATCCAACCATCTTGCTCGGAGTCTACCCCTGGGTCTCCTGCCTGTTGGACTTTTGCCCGTAAAATCTGTCCAGCGATTCTTCGCCGAGACATTTTAACCATATACCTATAGTATCGGAGCTGTGATCTCTCACTTCGGAGCAGTAGCAGCTCTACTTGGCTTACTCTCTGATCTCCAAGCTACATACCCTATCGAGTAAAGATGATGATTTAGTATATATCGCTATATAAATGTGTAAGTATATACAAAATTACCTCACTTTCAATATGTTTTAGTAAAATGATAATGTAAAACACTCGTCTATATTAAGGCTGACAGATCGGTTTTGATATGTATTACATTTTAAAATAGTCCAATTATTTGGAAATAGTTCTGTTCATATGAAAACATCATAGAATGTAAATTAGAAGTAATAACATTTTATTCTGTTGATTTCATTCCATTTATTGATATATATTTCGACACTTTTACTAAGATACTTACAGAAATATAAAATGACGCTTTCACATAAGTTGGTAGAGACATTTAAGAATTAGGTATTGAAGGAAATCATTTTTCATTATTTAAAAAAAATCACTTATAAGCGACACTTTCAAAATTCAATAAACATTTTATGGAAATGGGATGAAATACTGAAATAGGAACGATTTTCTTAGACGAAACTATATATAATTATGTGTAATATATACTAATTCTGCTGTAAAACAATTTCATCGAGATATATATGTGCAATTATATATATATATATATATATATATATATACATACACACACAGAGATATAAACATTCTTACACATACATAGACACACACATAGACATACACATTCATATACATACATAGACACACATATAGATATACACATTTATACACATACATAGACACACATATAGATATACACATTTATACACACACATATATATAGACACACACACACATACACACATATATATATAGACACACAGACACACACACATATATATATAGACACACATATATATAGACACACACATATATAGACACACACACACAGACACATATATATATATTATATATACATATATATAAAGTTTCTTACATTTAACATGTAAAGTATGACACTTTCTTTACACTAAATAAGCTCTTTTGTAACATATTGAGCACTATTTTCCTTATCTTTCGACTACATACACATTGCATATATAATATATATACACACACACAATATATATATATATACACACACACACAATTACATTAACAACCATCGGATTATTCGAGAAACCACTGTCTCTCTTAGTTTATATAGTTACACATAAGAACGGAAACAGCAGCTGCATATTTGTTTTAAAATAAATCAATAGTATGTTTATGAAGAAAAGGGAGGTTCCGAATGTCAGCCCCGCCTATCAATATTCACCTTTTGTTTTAATATTAAAGTGGGAAAGGTGAATAACTTGCAACTTTTTTAATTTGTAGCGTTTTAGAAGAGTCAAATATGAAATATTTTGGTAAAGCAGCAACTACGTTCTTTACGTATATAGTATAAGTTCAGAAGATTAATTGGTGTGATTTCCCATTTCTACTCTCGTGGAACGATAATATAAATAAATACTAGACCACGAAATCAATACACTTGATAGTATTTCGCCACAAAAAGCTACAGTAAAGTTTGGTATAAATATTTTGATTGATTTACAAATCTGCCTCTGTCTGAATATATATATACAATATATATATATATATATATACAATATATATACACAATACATATATACAATACACAATATATATACACAATATATATATACACAATATATATATATACAATACACAATATATATATACACAATATATATATATACAATATATATATATATATACAATACACAATATATATATACACAATATATATATATATATACAATACACAATATATATATACACAATATATATATATATATACAATACACAATATATATATACACAATATATATATATACAATACACAATATATATATACACAATATATATATATACAATACACAATATATATATACACAATATATATATATACAATACACAATATATATACACAATATATATATATATATACAATACACAATATATACACACAATATATATACACAATATATATACACAATATATATACACAACTTTCTCTTATACTCAGCGGGATTTGATAATAATGAAGTGAAATCAAATAGTGCGTGTCTTTTTATTGAATGTCTTGGCAACATGGCCGTCCCCAAATATAACAATATCGGTTTCAACATTTCAAGAATCTTGCAAACCTATGCACACACACACACAAACGTCTGTAAACATGTATATATGGTTGGGTGCGTACATATATAATCACACATATGTAGGAACCATCACATTTATATGTACAGCTCTATTTCGAAGTTAAAAACGTTTCTTTTTTCTTATGATGTCCTGTAAATATTTAATAGAATCTCATAACTCTTAGTGCATTCTTGCTTGATTAGCAAAGATATAATCTTAATGTGGCGAAGGCATCAGTATGCCAATGTTCATTAGTTTTTGGACTCATAACTACGTTCTAAATTGCAAGCACATAAAAAAAAGCTGTCAGAAATCATTATCACCTTTTGGCGATGAAGTCTCTTCATTATCACTCTTTCTCTTTGAGTTGACTTGATAAAATGATCTAGAAACATATAGGTTCATATATAACGAACTTATTTCATGACTCAAAAAGCATTACACTAACAACTGACGCACAGGAAATAGCAGCCGGATTCCCGTTATAATATATATATATATATATATATATATATCATACCAGCTAAAGATATGAAGGTGGTATTGGATTGTGTAGTTATAGTAACACTGAGGAGTACATATATATCTGTATGTGGTTGATGGCTGATTGAAAAGAGCACCCAATAACGAAGTAGAGTTTTAATATTCATTAGTTTGTTCTTATCTGATGACCCTATGATAAACAGCGTGTGTATATATATATATATATATATATATATATATATATATATTAATTGTTTCTACTTTAGGCACAAGGCCAGCAATTACCCAGTGCATTGCTGGTACTTTATGTTATCGACCCCGTAAGGATGAAAGGCAAAGTCAACCTCGGCGGGATTTGAACTCAGATCGTAAAGGGACGTAATTATGCTGGAAAGCATGACGTCCGACCCTCTACCGATACTACCAATCCACCGCCCTATATATATATTAATGATCTGCTACCTGAACTCTCCTTAACAACAGGATATTTAATTGTCGATAACTTAATTTAATCGTCCGCTTGAAACTCCTGAAGAACCGAGGATTGTGATGTGTATAGATGTTTTCTCATCTTACTACACTTTAATCAAATATTTTATTTTATTTTATAAGTATCAAGGGTAAAAATATAACTTTATTTGTATGTAGAGAGTTATATAGGGGTGTATACGAAAGCCAAATAGTTATATACAAAGCTGAATGTGTTTATGTAGTTATAGGTGAAGGATGTGAGAAATATTTTAAGAGAAAAAGACACAGAAGATATACCTGAACTCAGAGCATATCTAACCAAAGAAAAAGATAAAATAACGTTCGTAACTCATTTAATGTTTCGGCGTTGCCAACGGCCATTACACAGGTAAAAAGATTAAATAAAATTGGGTATAACATGTAAAAAGAAAACTGGCAAAACCTCTTATGTTTTGCCTTGAAGCGATTTTGCCAATTTTGCTAGAAAACTGAAGAAACAACATTTGTAGAGAGAAACTGAAGAAGCAATATAGTATTGTATTAAGTTCTTCACCTTTTTTACTGTTGTTTATTTTACACCTGTAATAAAAAGCGAAAGGTGACAACAAATAACATCGATCGCTTAATTTCTGATATTTGTATTGATCATACACATCATTTAAATCAGTTTCGGTTAATTTATTGTTGGTACGGTAGTATATATACCATATGACATTTAGCTACAATATTTTATATCCCTAATTGCAATTCTACTAAGGGTAGAACTTTCTCAGAAGGTGCTAATCTTAGTAGAATTTAATGGTGATTACTATCACCATAGAATATATCTTTGGGAAATATTGATATATCTCAGCAGCGCAAATTCTGTACTGATCTTAAAACCATTCTTTTAGATCACAGCTTTATTTCTTTTACAAAATATTTCTGTTTTCTGAAAGTATTTTGCTTCGCAGCTTACTATGAAAAGGAAATGTGTCACCACACTTGTTTGAATAATCTAAGCAGTTTAAGTTTAATATTTCTGTTTCACGCTGAACGCTCACTTCATTTTAATACGGATTTTATCCATATATACGAAATGTGCAACTACTGAATATAATTTTATGAACTGCATAACTTTTCCAATATTGACTCATGTGAAAATACTTCCACTAAATGTATGAGCGTTTTGTTTTTGTTTCTTTTTAATCTTAAGAATATACGCAATCTTTTGCATTTATACTGGAACCTCTTGCGATTATTTCAAAAGGAATGAAATCAAGTGAAATATATAGTGTATGCATTTCAATACAATCATCTTGTTTCTTTTCATTAATGCGAAATGAAAAATGATGAGAAAAAATAACAAATCTAAAACTTTCCCTCAGTGTGTAAGCAACTGGAAATTTCTGAGATAATATTTTTAATTTTTTTTTTTTTTTTGCTGGCTTTCACTTTTTCAAGAGCATTTAACAAATGTTCTTCTTCATATATAACATGCAGACAGTAGCATACTCAAAAAATACTTATCGCCTCTTATATTCTATTATGAAGTTTATTTATTATTTTGTTTTCGTATTATTTTTGATCGAATTTAGAAAATAAAACATACTTGTAAAGCTAACATTTAAACTGTGTCAATCATAAGAAGTAATATAGAATATTCTGCCAATCTAAATAGGTAATTAACAATTCCTCTCACGTAGAAAGATTCATTTGTCTATATAATTTAAGATTTAGATATTTATTTTAAATGAAAAAGTATCAGCAAGCGATTTCAATCATGCTGGATTAATATATATCAGTCTATCTGAATTGTCATGAATAAAGATTATCTGCTTTGATAAAATTCTGAATTTAGTTCCTACGTAATCTGTCATACGATTTCAATAGATTTGGAACCAAAAACCTAGACAAAGATAAACAAATCTTCCTTTTATGATGTAGTTGAGAACATTGTTTTTACTAGAGCAATAAGGAGTAGGAACAGAGATACGCTTTTAAGAATAAATTGTTGTATAAAATGAAATTGTTGCTTTTAAAGATATTTGTCTTTGTAATAGCATACAGTGATACTTGCAATACAGAGAATGTGCTGGCCATTACACCACTTTTAAAAGGCGTTTATAATTGTGGCATTTGTGGATTGGTCCCCTACACGGCACATCGGACATGTGTCTTCTAATAAAACGTCAGGTCAAGTGAATTCTCCTGAGTATTTGGTAGACAGTGGTTTCGATTCTTGAGAATTTATCGGTTACTCAGTTTATCACTACGACCTGGTTACTGGGTGTCATAAGAGGAATCAACGCTCTTTCGTCCTTAACCTTTTGCTATAGAGGTTAACTGAATACCGAGCTATCTTTCCTTCACTACCATGATATAACCCTGATGTTATGATCTTCCTCATATGCTAGGAAAAAGATTACTTCCCTATATAAACTTGGAAAACTGTTTTTTTTTTATGAGAAGCGCAATACTGATAACCGATAATATCCATCCTCTGGTTAAATAAATATAATAAACATATTTCGGTGCCTATACCCCCATGTAGGTATGGGTCACGGTGATAGAGTTGAAAGTATGTCATGGAAGAGGGTTTACCAGAATCTTAGATCTCCCAAATGCCGCTCAACATTTTACAATATTTAACGGAAGTGTACGACGATAGATTGACAATATCGGTAGAGCGTCGGAAAATCTGCTTTACAATAGAGTTACGGTCCTTTACGTTCTGAGTTCAAATACTGCCGATTAGCTTTGTCTTTTATCCTTACGGCGGTCGATAAAATAAAGTACCAGAAACAGACCAGGGTCGATTCACTCGACTTTCCCTTTGAATTGCTGGCCTTGTATCAAATGTAGAAACAATATTCAACTAAAGTCGTGATTTTTCTGTTCGTTGGCAGTATTATTTCCATCAGGAAAACATGTAAGACCATATATAAATAACTGTTGCATTCTACACCTATATATAAGTAATTGCGGAAGATGTAAGTAGAATTACGTAAGAAAAAAAATCATTAATAGGAATGACTTCCATATATTCTGATATACGTTGGCAACTGAAACAATAACGATTACCACTCGCATTGCTGTTATACATTATTACAGTGAAGAAATACGACTACATAGTACAATAAAAATAACAATACTAAAATGATGTGCACTGATCTATCACTTTCTTTGATTAATTGTGATCGTATTTATCTTTAATCTGTTTTGCACCTTTTCACCTTGTCTGTACTAAGATAACCATGGTGGGTTTGTAATTAAATTTAGGAAATTCCAGTTAACTACTTGGTATTGATTTAAAGCAACATTTTATTAAGTTAAATATTTCCTGCCTGTAGGTGACGTAGTTGGGTGTTCATTTCTTTTTAGTGTGTGAATATAACAAAAAGGAAATGAGGGTAAGATGTGTATGCATGTAAGGGCTATATTTCCAGACTTGATAGAAATAGAAGATTAATAAAGTTGTTATAGCGAAAACAAACTTCCATGCACTAACGCACCTATCCTAGTGCATACGCATTTCAGACACACATATGCATACAAATCTATTTCTCAAAACCAAACAGACATTCAATAAACGTTTTCGTTCTCCCTCTCTTACCATCCATATATATCGTTTTTCTCAACACATTTATATGTAACGCTCAAAATCTTTAACACTTACAGATTTATATTTCTCTCTTATTGAAGTACGTTTTCTCACATAGTCCCCCAATTCTATAAAACAATCACCTCTATATATGATACTCGTTTTAAAATATTTTAGGTACAAAGTTTTCCATACAATTCATTAAGCTTCCATGTTATTGTTTACACTATTCCCTTCTCTCTGTCTACACTTGTACAAAAGTTTCGATACTGTTTCTTTCTTTTAATATATATACATTTATGAAAAGAAAATACATTCTTATTCCATATTACTCACTTTAACGTATATCGAAAAGTACAAAGATTATAGCAAAAAAAAAAAAAAAAAAAAAGACAATTTCAATCATTGTTATCGTGTATGCAAGAACACTTAATTCCTGCGAGAGTTGTAGGGGTGCCATATTGACATATGGTATTTATAATGCATTTTTTTTCAAACCTGGTAGAGTCCATCTCCTTTCCACGTTTGAATACAACAGACAGATTTCTCGCACTGGGGTAGATTTAATCGACTTTTCCTCTCCCCCAAAATTGCTGGCCTTGTGCCTAAATCAGAACCCAATATTTACCAAGGTAAATATTGCAGTTCAGTCATATAACCTTCCGATATTATACTCATTGATGGAAATATCCCCTCTAACAATTCTAGCCATTGAAGATGAAAGGGAAGAAAAGTAATTTAAAAAGTCAACACTATAAATAACTGAAACTAAGCACTATTGGCAATGATTATATTTTCACACAATATTAGAGGATTTAATTAAAATTATTGAAATACAAACAAATTACATCAATAATATCAAACGATTACAATATATTATGAATACCTGGTAGTATTCAAATTAGCGCTAGACTGAAACTCATTACTACTTTAATTTATACTTCATTACAAACAATACTCTGTAATATGTTAAATATTTAACTGAGTATTAGCTACGTAATACTAATAAACTTTATTCATCTTTACCGTATAAATCTTCTATATCAGACGGTGATCTAAAACTATGTACGAGAAGTTATATAAAATACCAGATCATTTCAGTCCCCTCTTGTAAAAGATGACACAGTAAAAATATTAATCGTATCAATGAAGCTAATTTTAAAAGGATAATAGGTATATCGATCTTGGATGCATAAATCTTGTGAAAAATATCACCAGATAAAAAGCAAACCGGTTCCCAATAAAAGGATGACATACAAAATATAACACGGAATTTAAGTAATACCATCACGCACATAAAAGGGAAAAATCATAATTGAAACGAGGTGAATACATTTCAATTTTCAATGGATATTTCCTCCACAGCCTACATAATAAC
This sequence comes from Eledone cirrhosa, assembly GCA_964016885.1. NCBI lineage: Eukaryota > Metazoa > Mollusca > Cephalopoda > Octopoda > Eledonidae > Eledone > Eledone cirrhosa. The sequence continues at coordinate 8,665,730 of OZ024750.1, read as the reverse complement.
AGAAAATATGACAATATCTATATTATTCACCGGTATACATCATGAATAAATAATATTCGATAATAAATCTTCACATGCACATATACGTGTGTGATAGAAAATACATTTCCTTACTGATAAATTCTTTAGCACAAGTTTGGGTTAAGAATCGTAAACTTTAGAATTCACCTCAGTACGAATAAAAATCTTACTTAATATGAAATAGTAAACTGTCAAATCAGGCAATAACTGTGTTGAACCCAGACCATAGAGTGTAATTAAGATGATAGACAATTTCTCAGATTCCATCAGCTTTCGCACGTCTATAAAACTATCTTTCACTCACAGAATTTGTACGAAGCAGTAACTTGGTGGCAATAACTGTAGTAACATTCGTTGTGATACTAGCAGTAGTGATAATAGCAATCCAAAATGAAAGTCACATGAACATGAAGTTCTACTCTCTCTACTATCGGTAAGCGCAATGCGTGTCGTGGTGTTAAAATAAACGTTTAATCTTTAAAAAAATAATTTGCATTTTCCCGATAACGTTTTTATGTATGATGGAAGCCAATAATCAACTAATTAGCACATAGAGCAGGTTGTGTAATTAATTAATATTACCAAATTAATACCAACGCCATCAGTCATTAATATCTAGCCTTTAAAACAATAGGAAATAATGATTCGTTATTGATTGATTTCTGTGGAAGTATTCAACCACATCAGTATGGAGTGTCGTGCGTTAAATGAATTAGCGGTTAGTTCAACAATGCGAAGAACTGTGCTCCTATAAATATATTAACCTCTTTCAATGAACCATGACGTCATTATATAACAATAATATTCCTAGAATACTGGACTTCATCAAACGCCAGACATTCCTTTGTGAGAAAACTGCGTATTGAAATCGCAGAAGTAATATGGATAATTATAAACTCTGGACAATATTTTTCTTTTGTCTCTTCTTTAATGCTTAATGAAATGCAGCTCAGCGTTATAGCCCAGAGCTATTGTTTAATTAAGAAGCCTTTCGTATGAGTATTCTTCGATTGCAATATTTTTTCTGGGCATTTTCAGGGCAATCAAAGATAAACTGGAAGAAAGAAGTTTAATCTTTCACACAAGACATTGACTTATAATATGGAAATAGAATTAGTCTTTATTTGTAAAAACTGTCATCAACCAAGGTTTCATTGAAAATTCTCTAAATTTATTAAAGAAAAATCAAAACGAACTTTAAAGACAGATACGATATATTTATAATATAGTAAAGATCTTTAGTATTACATTATATTATAGATTTGTGTTGTGTAATCCTGATATTTATCAGAGGATTTAACTTAATAATTTTATATTAGATCAAATGGGCACATGTTCTCCTGAGATGTGGTTCCAGCAAGATAGCACACCTTCTTATTTCAGTATTGTTGAACGCAACTGGATTGATGAATACTTTCTACACAGATGGATCGGATTGACTTTTTTCTAGGGTGGTGGTGATGGGTGTACTGAAGAATTCAGTCTACACTGAACAACCGAGAAGTGTTCAGCAGTTTAAGGCCATGGTAGTGAATTCTTGTGCAGAAATTAATGTTGAGTTATGTGTGGACATGTAAGTTATTTTGTTCCTGATAGAGCTTCAGACTGTATTGAAGAACGGGATCAGCTTTTCAAACATTTTCAAACTCTAATTATATTTGTTAAATACGTGTGTTTAATGTATTTATAATTTCGTACTGTACAATCATTTCAGTACATATCATTTGGAATATAAATGTTGGACTGCCCCGTTACTTATGTCTCACTCTGTATATTAGTTTTCACATGATTATTGATAATAGGCATGAAATAACCTGATGAGAATGTTTCTTTTCTGTTTTAGCATATTAGAATTGTAGTCGTACTTTTAGCATTAGAGTAGATACTATATATATATATATATATATATATATAGCAATTGAAAAAGCTACAAATTTACTAAATAAAAGTAATATTTATTTAGCTCAGTATATCTATATATAATTTATATGACTAATTTCGAGGAAAATGTGGACTATGTGTAATGGGAAATTATCATTTTATATAAAAACTTAAATATGACATTAAATACACTGCACCATAAATATTATGCTAGAAACTACGAAGGGCCTTTAAATATCAATATTAACAGTTACTGTTAACACGATTAGGAATGTAAAATATCCTTTGAAAAATACCTAATAAATCAAATATATATAGTTTTATATCTTGCAGAAAAAAATGTATATTTTTTTATATCATTAAAATATCTTACTCTTCAATTAATTTCAAATTATTGCAAAAGGTAGTGCATATATTGTTCAAGGCTATCACTAACATTTTTATAGAAAGATTGTCGGGTGGTTTTAGTTTTTTCTATTCTTATAATATATTTATATATATATTTTTTAAAATCAAAGTTTCGCAAATTTTCAAATTAAGTAAAATCAATATTCACCAAGAATCAAGTAAAGTTCAATTTTAAGAAAGTATACTTTTTACAGATGTAGATTAATCACTAAAATTGTTAACTATAAAACAATCCAGAGGTACTACGAAGGCAAGAAGTGCAACAGAAGGTTTTTGCGAAAAAAAAAACTCTGCCTGACCGACGGCTTCTTCATTGCACCGATCTCCGTCTAGACCTCTGACGCGGTGTTTGGCAATCACTCACCAAATTGGTAATTTCCGCAGACCCAACGAAGAATATGCTTCTTTAGAGGTGGCCTTTACTCGCCCTGCCATAACAATATCGCTTGGGATAGTTTCTTTGGGAGTTTACAGTATCATTCATTGTTCCGTCTCTAGTAGTATACCGTTGTTTGGTCCGACAGTTATATCTTAACTGACCATCATACATGGTGGCTGTATCACTAACTCCCACCTGTAACCCGTCCTCTAGCAGAACAGTTTTGCGCATCAAAATAAACACATTACAAAATCACATCTAAACATTCTTTTGTGAGATGGAAAAAATTATCAGAAACAAAAATAAACAAAATTAAAAATATTGCAACCAATAAAGACAGGTCAACTGAAAGTTAATACCAAGCTCTATACAATCCTAGAACCACGAAACAGTAGTTGAGTATAAGAGGACCCTATAGCAGACCTTTTAAAGGGAAACACGTGGATATAAACCCTAAATACTCTAATATATTCAGCAGTATATAGTGAAATCGGGCTTTATGAAAATAAAGATTTCTCGGCTATGAGCAATGAAAAATAAAATTCTAATAATAAATTGTTTTAACAAAAAAAGATATCCTGAAAGTAAACGAATGTTTTGAAAAGCGCTTATCAAAAACCCGTGCATGATAAAACGCTGCGAAAATCGTGAACGTGTCTTTCATGTGGCTGTGATCTTTAAAATAAACAGAAAAATATTTTACTTGCACATTAATAATAAAACATATAGCACTCAACGACACTCAAACATCAATCGAATACTGTGTGAGGAGCAAGAATCAAATCATTCTACAAGAGTATAAAGAATAATGTTTTAGAATAGAAGTGATGAGAAGAATGCAATAACGCTACAAACATGTTCCGGCATAACTACCCAGGACTTCAACAACAAGGTAATGACTGCAATCTCAACGAGAAAGTCCTCAGAACTAAACAACCGCCCACATTTCTGGCTGAGATATCCAACTGGTATTCATGAGTTTCTGACAAGATTCAATGATTTAGAAAAACGACAAGATTAAAGTTCATTTGTTACTACACAAAGAAAAAAAATCTATATTGATTCTCAAAATCTATCCACCCACATTGAACATGTTTGCCTGTAATATACTAAGAAGTTGTATGTATATGGTATGGCGAGCTTACTGTTCGGATGATTGGTAGTTAATGGTGAAGTTAAAAACGAAATCCCAAGGAGAGTATCTTCCATAGTGTATATTAGATATATTTCAAATGAAGTGAGCAACTACCACACTAAGACAATTCAAATATATATTAAAGGGAATTCGTAGAACTATATATATGGGGTGTAAGTGTATGGAAAGAGTAATTAGTTGTCCATCCATTTATAAATATTCTGAATGACATAGCCAATATGTGCCTACATACTAACGAGAAATTATGAACTTTCTCCTATATATGAAGAGCTTAAATTTAATTACATTGATCAGCGAACAGCTACAGAATATACAAGATGTATTAAATAGCTGGTATATCAAAATAATGACGGAGTTAGGCAAATGAAATTTAAATACACTAAGGAAAGAGCAATTATTTTAAATTGAAAACATCAAATTAAAATCAACACACTGAAACCAGCTATCGTAGGCTTTTTGCAACTATTACAGAATTCAAGAGCTTAGTCAGTGAAACTAGATACCTAATAACATCGTTCCAAATTAAATACGATATATTTACCTCTTTCACAAATATTACAGGTATTACACGATGATGAAAATAGATCTATAGATTACTTGAAATCAATCAATGTGAACCTGATTGCGTAATGCTGGAACACGACCATGGGTCTGATATGTTCCCTATGTTTGTTGTTTATGATCCATATTTTCTGTTTTCTTCTTTGGACAACAAATTTCTATGAAATACTGACGGTTTATTCAGCTAATTATTTATTAAACTAATGTTAATGACAGTATATCGTGACACCAGCACGTGTATCGTGATGTAATAAAAAATATAATTTGATTTATGAGATCAAGAATAAAATAAGGTGAACATATTTTGTAGTAGTAAATTTGCATTGCCTATGTACAAAGTCTCTCAATGGTATACCTTACAGAACTCAATGTTAGAGCTACACTGTCTTAATATTAAGGTTGAAACCCATCACCCAATGCTAACCTGCGAATGTAGCCTTCATCCAGATTGTATATAATTGTGAATCTCTCTCTCTCTCTTTACGGTTTTCACTTCACTTGCTAATCAAATGATTTGATACGAGTTTTGTTAAAACGTATATTACCATTTCAGGAGTTTAGTCTATTCCCCACATACACTACACCGTTTACTATAGCTTAAACACAGATATATTACTCGTGTTTCCTTAGGAAACATATTTCATGAGGTAACCCTTAACAATAAAGTCGGTTTATAGCTGAATCCGTCTACACATTTTAGATAAAGTTTAGCATAGCAGCTGTCACGACAGTAATAAAATAACACGTTTTTGTTTCTAAACCACAAACAGGCGATTATCATAAAAGTATATATTCAATGATACATCAAAATCCTTCTTCTTTGCTCAATACAAAGCTCGATTACAGAATTGTACATCAGTTCACAATAAATCTACATCTCATTTTTTTATATTGTAGCTTCTTAATTTATAATTTAGCTTCGTAGCTTTCTTTTTCTTTGAATTAGCTACTTCACTTCTTCGAATGTTTTATTGATTTAAAACAAAATGATAAAACTATACCATTTAGCTTTGTTTAATTCTTTTTTTTTTTGCTGTTATAATACATCCGTTAATAGCTATTATTGTTTCTGGTTTAACGGTATTTGTTTTAAAACGAAAGCTATTACTAATTGGTTTTGTGAGTGAATTGTGAGTAGTATAAAGCTACTAAACAGCTGCGATTATTTTACAGTGGTGGATTAACGTTACTTTAAAGTTTTCTATTGTTTTGTCAAACGTTTCTTTTTGCGCTTATGAAGGCAACTAATTCACTAAAATATTCTATATTATTTAAATTCCAGCCAGTATAGCATTCAGTAGAAAGTACTTTTGACTTCATAAAATATATTTTATATTATAGTAACCTATTCACGTTCTTTAATACGTTCTAACTAGTATCCTCCATCTACAACTATCTTACCCTCCACCTATGGGTCCCGGCCGACAGGACTACCTCGGAAGACGGCGAGGGAGACACGCTGGAACAGCCACCCACCTCGTGGGGCTCGCAACTGCGGGCGGCCAATTATGAATTTTGCTGGAGTATTACTGTAGCAAAATAGCTGAAAGTGGGACTATCAGTAATCGAGTCAGGATGGCGCTCTTGTTCAGATCAAGTTTATTCCGTTCCAGCACTCATCTTTTCCGTTGGTACTGATAATAAAATACACAAAAACAAACAGGTTTTATTTCATTTAAAGTAAACTTACTTCTGTTGTTTAAAATTTAATTTTAAAATTCAAAAGAAAAGCACAATAAATAAATCTCGAAGAAGAAATACATTTAATTGGCTTCGTGTGTTGCATTTGCGTTATAAAAAGTTGTTTGATTCTCTCTGTTAATGCTCTATGAATTAAAT
>OZ024750.1:8636985-8654485 GCA_964016885.1 Eledone cirrhosa | reverse complement strand
AATGCTTTGTTATACTAAATATGCTTATTGCATATTGGAATATATATATATAGTTATGTAATAAACAACATAAGAAAATTATTCCATTTACCAAAGATTTCAGACGTCTGTGTCGACCTCGCCTGTCTTTGTGAAACCTTTGTGTGGGTCTTATCAGCTAGCTTCAGCAACAAGTACTGGGGCCGATATTAAAAGTGTTTCCCCTTTCATACAATACCTAACGATAAACATGGTCGCTAGGTATTGTGTGAAACCAGTAAAAGAATAAATAATTAAAGGAATAATATATCACAGTTGATAAGGATGTCTGTGAGATTAACACCCTCTATCAATGTTAAATATATTTCTTTGCCTGTATCAATGCACAAAATTTACAACCAATCATGAATATAAAGCTTATCCACAAAATCAATACTACATTTATGATCTGGTAAACTGACTACAGTTTATTAGTGCCATATGGAAGCTATATATATATATATATATATATATATATATATAGATGTATACACGCGTGCGTGCGCGTGTGCCTATCTCTCTCTCTCTCTCGGGAGAAATTAAATTACAATTGGCAATTTAATATTACAATAAATCCCCCTATAAATACAGACAATGGAGTCCTGATAATTATAAAACCACGTTAAAGACTATGCTGCATTATATTACACGAATAGAATAGAATATTACAGTGTTAGGGAAAAAAATCATAAAAGCCTATGCTTGTATATTAGTATCCATGTTCTGTAATGGTGTTTATAGTCTAGAATATGCACAGAACATTAATATTATTCCACGGAACTCTTCACTCATACGAGTGGTGACACAAAAAATAACAACAAACAGCGTAATCTGTTTCTGAAAACTACATCATGGTGTTGAAATGAATTTTCTTAAACGCGTTTTATATAGTGTCATATGTTCGATTCCATCTATATGACTCCTTGTTTAAATGATGTTTCAATAAGCTGCTGAACTACTTAAATTTGGCAGTTGTAACATTCTAATTCACATGGTTATTATACATAACTTGCGTCAGATTCCATTGATAGAACATACCCCATGCAGAGTAATTTAATTGGGTAGCACCAAACTAATTCTAGAAACAATTAAGTATTAAAGTACTTATAACATCAGGTGCAAATAGGTTCAAAACTAATTTATAGAGACAACTCCTGTATTTTTGAATTAAATCCCATCGGAGGTCGATTTTGTCTCTTATCGCCGTGTGTTACATAATTTATAAGCATAGGCTAGGTTTTATGTAGCTGGTCTTTTGTAGAAGAAAATCAATTTTGTCAAAAAAAAGAAACCAGATATACCGTTGACTGAATATATTATAAATATTATTGTAAAAATAATGATGTTGACAATGGGGATAGCAGTACAATATATCTTAATAGACTTTTTAAAATAAACATTATCAATCACTGACGAATTTCTAATAAACTTCGCGCATTGAAATATCTTTCAAAACAGTCATAGCCTTTAGGGACGATATTTCTTTAAAATAAACATTTTAAAATTATCCATCCATGTGTTTTAGAGGACTAGCCTCATCTTTTTGTTCTAGCGGTGGCAGAGAGAAATAATTTAATGACACAATAAACTTCCAGAACGACAAGATTTCTTACAACCTATAAAGTGTTAACTACAATAATATCGTGTTTGCAGAAGAACAGAAAATATGATGAAAAGGTACATATGTCTGTAAATATGAGTTATTAATCAACTGGACACGAAAAATAACTAGAAAAACAAGACGGAATACAAAACCACGAACAATACTGCCTGTAGTTAGAATGCAACATTCCAAATCAAATATGAAAAGATTATTTTTCCCATTAACAACGAGGAAAATCAAAAGAGTTGGTAAAGGAGTTTTAATTCAAATAAGTATAAAGCAGGTGCAAAGTGGAAGCTGACTTGCCATAGTTAGGAAAACAATGAATGAAAAGACAAAGGGACAACAGAAATAGTGAAAAGACTTAAAGATTTAAATTCGGTGTGTATCTCCGGATTGTTAGGCTGACGATGACAAATACATTCCTACACACACAATGATCAAAATGCTGTATAGAAAGAAAGATGATGATGATTTACAATGAAACGTTGTGATTGAAGTGTTCGTATAAGTACAAAATGAAGTAGAACACAGATGGCAGGGATTTATATACACTTAAATGTATGCCGAATAACAAAATGTCAACAAAGTGGTGACATAGGCATACAGGAGAGGTCGTCAAGGAATGACAAAATGAAAACATACATACTGGAATATATAATTGTTTCTACTTTTGGCACAAAGTCAGCAATTATCCAGTACATTACTGGTACTTTATTTCATCGACCCCGTAAGGATGAAAGGCAAAGTTAACCTCGGCGGGATTTGAACTCAGTACCTAAAGGGACACACCTCTATCTACCGATGCTACTAATTCAACTGACAGACGACAGGTAGACCAAAGTTAACCGACCAGGTATTGTAGTGAAAGTCTTCAAATAATGTTTCCGAATTGACGTATGTCATCACAGACGATGATATTCCTATCAAAAGAATTGCGAAAGTATCTAAATATAAAGATATAGAGAAATAACCTGAATGTGGATGATGAAACATACAGAAACATACATCCAGGACTTACAAATATATACATTATACAGAAATTTGTGCTACATATATCGAAGAACACTTTCAATATAGTAGAAAGTACTAAGCTACAAAACGACGTTGCGCGCACGCACACACACACACACGGTAATATAGTCAGCACGCAACAAATATATGACAAATCATTTTTTTTGTTTGTTTTTAAATTAGCCTCGTATGATAATATAATTCTTTTCATAGAATTACATGACACGTTAAAATTTGGAATGCGTGTGTAAGATGAACAAGACGACATTTTTTTATCCAAAGCAAATGAAGGTGTGACGTTATACAAAAGAAAGGGTTTGAAACGTTTTGTTTAGAAACATGCATAATAATAATTGTTTCTACTTTAGGCCCAAGGCCAGCAATTAACCAGTTCATTACTGGTACTTTATTTTATCGACCCCGTAAGGATGAAAGACAAAGTTAACCTCGGCGGGATTTCAACTCAGAACGGCAAGGGCCATAACTATGCGTCAATGCATGGCGTCAGACCCTCTACCGATACTGCCAATCCACCTTTATAACGATAATAATAATAATAACGATAATACTAATAATAAATAATTGTTTCTACTTTAGGCACAAGGCCAGCAATTACCCAGTGCATTACTGGTACTTTATTTTATCGACCCCGTAAGGATGAAAGGCAAAGTCAACTAATAATAAATAATGATGATAGATATAATAATAATAACGATAATCATGATTATTATTAGAAATATAAAAAATACACGCAATTCTATTATGGTATAATAGAAACTGGAACAGGCATGAAGCACTTACCTAATAGTTTAGTGTTTGTTCTAGACATGAAGTTGGGTTTTGTTCTAATCAAGTTATGACATTTCTAAAATATTCTAGCTATTATTAATAACTTTTGAATTGTATGAAAAATTATAGCATTGTCTTTGTCTCTTTGGGGACTTCTTGCTTCACAGGAAATTTGTCCACACACACACACATATATATATATATATATATATATATATATATATATATATATATATATATATATATATATAAAAACAATATACATATATACACACACACACACATATATATATATATATATATATATATATATATATATATATATAAAAACAATATACATATATACACACACACATTATATATATATATATACGGTGGATTGGCCGTATCGGTAGAGGGTCGGACGCCATGCTTTGATGCATAGAGTTACGGCCCTTGCCATCCTGAGTTCAAATCCCGCCGAGATTTACTTTGCCTTTCAACCTTACAGGGTCGATAAAATAAAGTACCAGTAATGCACTGGGTAATTGCTGGCCTTGTGCTAAAAGTAGAAATATATATATATATATATATATATATATATATATATATATAGCACGGACAATAGACCGTTAGACACCATTCGATCTTATACTTTGTACATAAGTTATGGATACTATGTCTCACTTCGCACTTGGTACGCATGCGGGCGCGTGCGCTCTGATAACACCTATGGACACTCCCACTTACACCGGCATACCTACATAAACTTACACAAAAACACAAACAACTGCACACACTTCTATGAATGACACGCGCGCCAAATAATATGAAATGCAATGCACACTCACGAATTGCACTCCACCTGCATAGATGTAACTGTCCAAATGAAACAGACTCTCCATCTCGGCACACCTGACTACTTGCCTGCCATCCGCACCCATCATCTCTTCTACCACTGGGGAGTAAAGTCCTCAAGCACTATTTCTAGTGGGTCCTGTGAAATGTAACCGTCTCCAAGTGATCCGTCTAGATCCCCAAGCGAGACCAGCCGAACTCATAGATGATATCCAACCATCTTGTTCGGAGTCCACCCCTGGGTCTCCTGCTTGTCAATCTGTCCAGTGAATATTTCCTGAGACTGGAGACATTCTAACCACAAGCCTGTAATATCGGAGCTGTGATTTCTCACTTCGGAGAAGTAGTGGCTTTACCTGGAGCATATCTGTGATCTCCGAGCCACGCACTTTATCTAGTAACGTTATTCCAAATTTACTTCGGTGGAATCCTATTCTAACCATAGTATCAGAGCTGTGATCTCTCAAATAGTGACTCAACCTGGAGCGACTGTCTGGTCTCTTCACCCATCTTAGAAAAATGTGTTTTCATTTATTTTCTCTCTCCAACCTTCGTATTGTCCAAACCACATCCCTCTCGAACTTTGCTCTTTCCTCATGAAGAACACATGTCCAATATGTTGAGATATTTCTTTATTACTATATTCTAATAATACTTTTTACATCTGTTTGTCTACTTTATTGTTTAACTATGTGTGTGTGTGTGTTTATATATGTGTAAATATATTATACATAAAACAATATATGTGTGCGTTTGTATATATATATAATTGTTTCTACGTTAGGCACAAGGCCAGCAATTACCCAGTGCATTACTGGTATTTTATTTTATCGACCCCGTAAGGATGAAAGGCAAAGTTAACCTCGGCGGGATTTGAACTCAGAATGACAAGGGCCGTAACTCTATACGTCAAAGCATGGCGTCCGACCCTCTCCCAATACTGCCAATCCACCGCCCTAAATATATATATAATGTATATACGTATATGTGAGTGTGTGTGTGAGTGTGTGAGAGAGAAAGAGTGAGAGATGTGGCTGATTTTTTTATCTCCTTCTTCACCTAGTTAATTGTGATAATATTGGTGTACATATTTTTTCAAAGGCCTTTGTATTCAATGTATTTGAAACATCTTTTTTCAACGAAACTGCTACCATAGTTTGTGTTTTTTGGTTCCTTTTGTTGTTATTTCTTTTGTTATTGTTGTTATCTTGTATTTCTATTTCCCAGTATTCCATTAAAGTTTTTTTTTCTTTTTCTAATTTCCATTAGTAATTTGAACAACTCAAGTTCTTTCTGTTCTTCTGGTATCTCTGCAATAGCTTACACTTACATATGCACACACCCATACACATTTATGTAATTATATATATACACACACACACACACACACACACACACACAGAGAGAGAGAGAAGTGGAAAGATAGATAGATACGAAGTGTCCATGAGTCACAGAGCAGGAAGAGCACAAAACAGTTGGCATAGTAATTTGTAAAATCCCAACGGAGTGCGTATTCCATTTCGGCTGGCCTTCATGCCTACTGGATATATATATATATATACATAAATACATATATACACACATACATAGATATAATGCAATGATATATACATACATACATAGATATAATGCAATGATATGTATGTATGTGTATGTGGAGAGAGAGAGAGAGGAGAGGGAGAGAGATGGGAGGAGAGACTGAGAGAGAGAGATGGGAGGGGGGACAGAGACAGAGAGAGACATAGAGAGAGAGAGAGAGAGAGAGAGAGAGAGAGAGACAGACAGAGAATTTCGTAAAATGAAATTTATATCCAAATTCGGTAGACCACTCCGAGGCGCGAGTTATGATATACAAAATTAAATTACAATCATAACGTTTTCATCTGTCGACTACGCGTGTTTCGTCGTGGGATTATTTCCGCACCTCCTGTCTATCTTCATACAGGCTGAAGAGGTAAGGTTGAAAAGAATGGGAACATTTATCACTCTGCTTTCATGTAACTGGTAGCGTAGACGACCGCCGTACGGAATGTGCGAGATCTAGTCGCACATTCAGTTCTGTACATGTTTTTATTTGTCTCTTGTGGCTGATAGTCAATCATAACAAAAACAAAACACACAATAGTGTGCTCGAAATCCAGCTCATGAGGTTCTTCATTTCTATTTTTACTGTCTGTCTGAGAGAGAGACAGAGACAGAGAGTGTGTGTGTGTGCACGCGCGCGCGCGCTTGTGAGTGTGCGCTTGTGAGTGAGCGCTTGTGAGTGAGCGCTTGTGAGTGAGCGCTTGTGAGTGTGCGCTTGTGAGTGTGCGCTTGTGTGCGCGCGCTTGTGCATGTGAGGTCATACTTTATCAATAATAAATTTTTGCCGCTAACGAATTGGGAAGACTTACATACACCTGTACTGAGCTACGTGTTATAAACTCGAAATCCATATCTAATCAATCATGTCCAGTAACAATTGCTTGACGTGTAATCTAGTATAGGAAACTGATGTAGTATACAATTGAAAATTACTTCGACTTAGTGAAACATTATATATATTTAAAAGCGGAAACTGTCACGTTGTATTTGATTTCAATGCCAGTTTATTTTGCCATTTAATTTATCAATGCCTTCTCTATTCTGCCCGCCTGGGCTGCCATCGCGTGAGCCCCAATTTGCTTATAATAGTGAGAAATGGGGAGAGAGAGGAAGACGGAGGTAGCGACAATGGGAATTTGATTCCATTATTTTCGGGCCTAATATATTAATATATATATGTATATATTTATCAAATGTAGGAAGATAGGTCGAATCTTACACACTGTAGTTTTATTGTTTTGCTTTATACCACCCATGATAGAGAAAACGTACGATGAAAGATATTCTAGTAGTGACTATAAAGTTATTTTTGTTAGTGTGTAATATATTTAGATCTACATAGTTCAATGTATCCTTTGATATTTAAGACGTTAGTGAGTGACATGAAAGATGTTTCAGTTATTTATACAGGTCTCTAGTGTCAAATATGCTTTAGCTCAGATCCATCAGGAGTGAGATGTGTGAAACATTCTGTTAGGTATGGTCCTTCATATCCTTCACAGAGCTCACAAACCTGAATATGGCCCACATGGAGCTGCACAGCAACTGTACACGCGAGAAATACGGCTAATCACTCTAAAATAAAGTACCAGAAACGCACTAGGGTTGTTTTAATCGACGTCCCCTTCCTCCTTCAAATTGTTGGCCTTGTGCCAAATATAGAAACAAACATATATCAGAGAAAAATCGAAACTATTATATTCCACCCACTTTTATGGATGATGATGTTATTTGGCTAATTACGTGTCAGTCATTCCCCTCTGTATTATGTCAAAATAGGGACGTTTCTAGAAGAATGTTGTTTTTTTGTATGACCTCATTTTAAGATGGTTGAGTATAATTTTAGGGAGATGTTGCTTCTATTGAAGTCTTTCTTCTTTGGATCCTCTATTGTTGTTGAAAATATATATACGCACTTTCTAGAAGGATTCAGCGTAACAAAGTGTGTGACAAGGCTGACTCTTGAATGCCGAGTACTTTATTTAACGAGTCCCCAAATGGCTTCCATCTACCCACCCAGCTTTATTCACAAGATGCAGATCAACATAACGCTTAGATACTTGACACTTTCTCAAGATGTCAATCAGATAAATAAAGCTGAGACCGGTTAGGTTACGTCCAACTTATGACCATACAATGTGCAAGAATCACATAGGAAGCACTTCAGTTACAACTAGATGATGCAATGAAAGCTGGGCCAGTGCATTGCTTGATTGCAGTCATATTACTGACTATTCTCTGAATCCACCATTTTAAGTGTTGACTTGTTGCAATTGTATTTCGAAAGCTGCACATTTTAGTAGGTTTCTGCTTGAGAGAAACATCTCTAGTGTAATCTCCATAAGTGATTATATCACGTAAATCTTGGCAAATTGCTTCTGAAAACAGCTCTTTGTCATAGACCCTAGGAAAATTGCAATATTCTACAATATATTTTCTATAATTTAATCGGAGCAAAGAGATCACCAATGACATTTGAGGAATGGTGAGATTGAGGCAGATATAGTTAATCTTAAACATATTCCTACTAGAGGGTTCGGGGGAAGAAAATAAATGTGCTGTGAATTCATTTCAGACGATCGTAATAGAGGGAGAAAAATGATTGAATGAAGTGGTTAATGCAAAGTTCTTATGCTAGAAATATGTGGGAAGCATGAAATGAGATGGGACGAATATATAAATAAGCTGAATGGAAGTGGCGTAGTTTGGTTATCCTGAACGGTAGAAGCCATCGCAGTACTGATATAAAAAAAACACAAACAAGTAAAAGAAGCATATCTGTGAAACGGTGGTACGCTGATGAAACAAAAGTGTCACAGGCTATCAAGAATCCGACTGCCTGTACTCTCTTACAAGATTTCTACGCCATATACAATTAGACTGATCACAACATGCTGTTTAATGCCAGAAAGTGTCAAGCCATCCGCTATAAACCCTCGACTTTATGGATGAGGTATCCCAGTCCCAACTTGTGCTCACACCAACAAGATAGCACAAACATTTTAGACCAAGTGTCCAGTAACTTCACTAACACTATCCACAATATTCCAGAGGAAAAGCTCTACTCTCAGACAGCGACATAGTTCTCAGTAATTAGAGATTCCACAAATCAATAAACCCAAAGACATCTCTCCCGCCTATCAATTTGATAACTTGGATCTTCATAATCCAAACTAGGAGGCAGTCACTCACATTTTACACGTAAACTGATCTTTCAAACCTCCTCCGCACCTCAACCAACATCAAGCATCTTGGCAGATATTTGTAGATATTAAGCTCTGTGAACAAAGCTAAGTGCAGATTACCCCAAATAGATAAAAAACTAATGTAGATTGTTCAGGATGGTAAAGAGATAGTGCTGGGTGGATAATAAAAGAAACTTATATAAAGTTTCTATGCAGGTATAGTGACAACTTACTACCGTGAAATAAACTCTTCTGAATCAACTTCAGAACAGAGTAAACATTAGTTACTAAAAATTGATAGAAATAAAATAATACTGAGATAGCGTCTATATGATAAGTATGCTCATATGATAAGCAGGGTGTCTCGACTATATTATGAATTGAACATAGAAAAGCTAACCTAAAATAAAATAAACATTGAAACACGAAAACAAAATTTGTCTACGACTAATATTATTTGTTTAAATATGGAAACAACTCCAGACATGACAATATCAATCAATCATTAGGATGTTTCCCCACGATATCTTATTCTACTGTACTTTTTTTTATTTTTATAATGCAGGCATTAAATATGCCGATGTTCTATCATACAGAACGTATCCCTGAATTATTCTAGTTGCAGAGGCACCACCACCACCAGCACCACCACCACCGCCAGCAGCAGCACCAGCACCACCAGCAGCACCACCACCGCTTGACAAACCAAGAAATATGTCTAGAGGGAAGCATTTGTTAAATTTAGAATTATATCATTTCAAAAATCCTTGTTGCCCTTTGTTGTTATTGCTGTTGTTGTCGTTGTCGTCTGGGTTGTCTACGTTATAGTTGGTGCTGGTAATGTTATCTTCGTCGTCTTTGTTCTTGGTGTTATAGTTGGTGTCGTTATTGTTTATCCACATTGACTAATCGGGCATATTTACTATCCAAAACATTCCAAGAGTCTTCTTTATATTATTGATTTTCTGAAGAGGATTTCATAGTTTGTGTCTTTCAATTTTTGTTACAATAGAGAGAAATTTGTGATAGAAGTTTGTTATTTCTAGCCAGAAAATCGACTGTCTAGAAGCCCCTAGTTAGTTCACATTTACTATTTGTTTAAGATTAAGATTAAACTGTCTATGAAAATAAAAATACTTAGCAATAACATATCAAACCAAAAAGCAATGCTAAGATGCTATCATGATATTCATTAATTATATAGAAGAAACTGGAGAGCCGTTACAACGTCAGATAGGCTGCTTGGCCGTAGCCGTTTCTGCATTCTGAGTTCGAGTCTCGCCGATGTAAACTTTGTCTGTCACCCATTCAAGGTCGGTAAAAAAGTACCAGTCTAGTACTGAGATCGATTCTTCTCTCTCCCTGTCTGTCATCCTCTGGAATAAATCTGTATTCAGACCTGGGTAGGAGACGGGCTCCGCCAGGATTTGAAATGCCCTAGAATTGGCGTATGTCAGTACGGTCCCCTACAACCTCCCCAGGAGCTACGAGACTATGCACCATGCATGCTTGCAAATTAAGCTTGAAATTAAATCCTCTCAAGAGTAAATGTGACATGTGTCATCGGTGATGTAAACATCCCGATTATAACATACTTGACTAGAAGCTGACCAGACTTTTAATATGTTGGATATTCACATCGTCATTAGGATTTTACGTTGAAAATAATATTGACACATTTGTACAGAAATTCTTTTGAAAATGCTTTTAATAGTTAATAGTTATATGACAACAGATAGTTTGTTTTTTTTAATTAGCGTTTTGGCTGCTATTTATTTAGCGGCAATTTAAATAGAAAATCAGATTTTAAAGTTTTCTTAAGATTTTTTATTCGAAACTTTTCTATTTAGTGACGTTTATTATAGTAGTCCTGTGGGATTTAAAATGGGCAGCTTCAACATTTTATTTTTCGTCTCTTATCTTTTTAAGATTTTCTTTTGAAAATCACGAGTAAAAGGTAATTATTTTTCCAGTTTCAACTGCATAAATAAATAAAGTCTCATTTTAACAGATATATAGATAAATACATATTTATCAGTTGTGTGCAAACACACACGCACACATATGTGTATGTGCACACATAAATATATTTTTATATTTTTGCATGTGTGTTTGCAGGCGTACCAACCATACATCTACATGCTTTCACATGCTATATATATATATATATATATATATATATATATATATTCATCCACATGTTTTCATGTAAAAATAGAAGCACAGTGACAAGCGCTTGCACAACCAAATTTATATACTCTACTAAACATACAAGCATGCATCTATTTATGTATGTATGCATACAGACATAAATACATGAGGTTGTCAATATTATATTATGTATGACTCCCTTCTACACTGAAATAGAAAGACCAAATGACGGCACTTCAACTGAGGACGCCGCCATGTAAGTGAACATACATACATTCTAAAAGGTTAATAGAAATTCTTTCGGCAAAGGACTGAAAGGATCTACTGCAGGTTGAGACGTGGTGTAGGAAATATCCTTCACCCTCTAGATAAAGACTTTGCGAGAGATACAGTGCTGAGTAATAGCCGTTCAGTAATATACAAACACACATAGTGTACCAAAAAGAATCAGTTGATTTTATTTACAATTTTACCAAATGCTCTATGTAAATATCTTTATAAACATTTATAGAAAAGAATAAACCTTTATATTCAGATATATATTGTACAAGTCACTGCATGATTATATGGTCATTTGTTTTTAAAAATATAGCCTTTTGAAATATAGCCGTTTTGAAACAACCTGTGTATTTGAGGCAAAGGGGCTTGTGAGTGAAAGTATATTAGTCTAAATATTTTTTGCCGAACAATGAAAACTTTTCACTAACTTGTCCGTACACATAGTGAAGAGAACACATTCTGAAACTTAATAGCATATAGATTGATTTTATCATCCAGCTATAGGGCAAGAGAAATAACTAAACGCGTGAGAATAGTATTCAATATCTTCCAACTCTTTATTATCATCATATTGACAACGTTTATTATATCGTCGATAAAATAAAGTACCAGTAATGCACTGGGTAATTGCTGGCCTTGTGCCTAAAGTAGAAACAATTATATCGTATTTCCTTTTTATTTATATTTGTTAATGTTCATTTTAAGGTTTGTTTGTGTATGTGAGCGAATGTATTATGATAAAATAAAATCATCAATTCTCTAGCGTTTCAATTCGTCAGTAATTCTCCGTTATTCGTTCGAAAATGGTTTCCAAATTATAGTTTTTATAACCAATACAGTGAGTGAATGTTCTAGAATTTCCCTTGATTTTTATTTGACTAGATTACGCCACACTATATAACTTCTGGCTTATCTCTTGCATATCAAAGTAGAGTGTCATATAACCATTTTGCAAACAGGGAAATCAAAGAATTAAAAAGAATTTCTCAGAAAACGAGGAATTTTTATCTATCATCTGTTATCACGTTTCTATCTAGTGTTGTAGTTGCTTTTCTAAAAGTTGTTTTCCATCTTTCAATTTTTTCTACTGTTTTGTTTCGCTACTGCAACTGTTGCTGCCTATTATTACTGTTTTAATTGCTGATATCCATTCACGTACTTTGATTTAATTGCTACTGTTGTAGTTATTGATGTTATATTATTTATTACTTGTTTTACTTGTTTTGCTTGTCTCCTCCAGTTCAGTCGTGATTACGAAGACCTAGGTTCAATATCGTTCCATCAATTTTCATTCCATATTGTATTCAGGGAAAGTGAATCAAAGAATGAAAGACCACGTAAGTTAACGTGTCTTTCCTTTTTAAGACAGTGGCGCGTGAACTGGGATAGATTTAATTGATAGTTCTATCATTCAAGCGATTGAAAAGAGAAGTTTATTTGCTTCCTCCTGTCAGTATTGATGGATGTTACTACTGATATTGCCGTTGTTCAATATATTTTCTGGTATAAACATATTTATGAGATTATAGCTACATTAGAAATAAAACTAACCGTCTCAGAAATCATGAACGTTTGATGTTTTAAAAATACCGAAGGAGACATTAGGTGATGTGGTCTTTGATAGGTTGTGTGAATAAAAAGGAGGGGTGATAACAGTTAGGACATCTTTGATCATAGATCTACTTGATCAGGGTTAATCTGGCTGTAAACAATAACAGACGTTGTAAAAAAGGCAAATAAAATCACTAAGTTACAATCATGACAGTGTCCTTGCAGCATGTAAGTTGAAACCCGATAGGAATATAGTCAGTGCTGTTCTTTCTTCTATAACAGTTAACTGGAAAATTGCTTGATATTCCAGAAATGTTCGTTACTGACAGACATATAATTCTAACTAACATATTTCATATAGTAAGGTGATGTCCCCTCCGGTACCATACCTGAACAGTGAAGTTTCAATCTTCCATAAAAATCTACGACGGTAGAGAACAATAAGTCCATGGATTTTAAATATGTTTTTCTGAAAATGATTTCTGTTAACAATTCCAATACATTATTGCCCCAAGGCCCAAACTAATATATTACTATTCCTACTTTTACAGTTATAGCGTCAACATTTATAATCTTTCGTATTAATTCTTTGTGCCAATGGCTAGATCTCGTAACTTATACTGGCTTATTTCAATTCGATATTAAAAAGAGACACGATTTGCTTAGCTTTTAAGAGTTTAAATCTTCCTTTGGCGCTATGTGGATTTGGCAATATTTGCAAAACTATTGTTGATTATGTTCCGATGTTAATACATCAGTTTTTGATACAGGATTGGTATCTCGATGGTGTGGTGGTAGCTAATATATTATATGTGAAATTCTGTATTTATTGGTTTAGGGGGAATGACTTGTTATTCTCACTACTGTTATTTTGTTTTGTAACTAATTTTTTGTATATATTATATCAGTAGTTTTCATCATTGATATGTTGCTAGTTGCTATTTAAAGGCGGTGAATTGACAGAGTCGTTAGAGCATCGGATAGAATGTTTTGCGGTATTCGTTTCCGCACTCTGCTCTCTGAGTTCAAATCACGCCGAGGTCATTTTTGCCTTCATCACATCGACACTTAATAAATGTGGAACCAGTCTGGGGCGGTATTTGTTACAGATATTTTTCACAAAAAATCTAATCTCAACATGACCTTCAGTGGCTGTAGACCTAATCCATCATTCGGATTGTGCATATATATATATATATATATATATATATATATGAGTGTGTGTGTAAGCCAGTGATGTATACATATGTATATGTGTGTGTGTACGTATATGAATGTGTGCATATAAAGAGATATTGATACATATATATATATAAAAATATATATACACGCACATGTGTGTATGTGGGAGGGTGCGTATTTATGTATATATGATTATTGTATGTCCGTCTTTCTCTCTCAATATTATATATATATATAATATAATATAATATAATATAATATAATGTACTCATGTCCGTGTGAGCTAGTGTGGAGCAGGATTTTCTATATGTATGTGTGTCTATACAGCTTATTCCACAAGAACCACGAGGGGAATACCGATCAATTTCAAGTTGACTACTTCTCATATTTACATAGAAACCAAATCGTTTATCACGAGTCAATTGCAAGATTTTTGAAATGTGTGCTTACTGTCAAACTCCTCCTAGAAACCTAGAAATTTGACTTTCCCTTGGTGAAAAATCAATGGGATCCTATCTGTCATTTCATTTTCGTTCTAGAAAATAATAAAAATATATATAACAATGCGGCTTTCTATTCAGCTTCTTATATGGTAATATGTGTTGGTTGTGAAATGAATTAGTTAGAAATTCTATTATGCTTTGATTCATGGTCTTTTGTCAAATGAAAACAGTAGAATTCCTTGATGCATTCATTAACTTTGTTATTAGTTGGCTGAAGTCATTTGTATTCAGGTTCTGATGCCCCTTTTTTTTAAATAATTGACATCACTCGTTTAAGTTTTGTCATATTTGTTTTACAGTATACTATTTAGCAATCACCTATCTGTCAGTAGAATTAAAGATAAGAAACAACCTCCAAACGTGTATCATAACTCTAGACATTGGTGTAACGGATCAATAAATTACTTTCAATGCAATTATATTCAGTAATTAATCACTGCCTTAGCAACAAGGCCGCCATAGTAAATTAGCGGTTAGTTATTCATGAAGTCAAATCAGTATTAAGGCTGTTGTCTAATGTTAGATTTATTTATTTGACGCCACTCGACCTAGAAATTACTATTTAGAATGTTCATTTTATCTTGGTATCATTCAATGATTAAGACTGAACTCCTGCTTCGCTATAATTTCCAACTAATTATTTAATTAAAAACGCAACATTGAAGTTAATTGATGATGAAAAGAATGTTTATATCATTTAATCTTCATGAGAGATAGAGAGAGTGGTTTTCATAGCTATATATTTCTTTCCTGGGTTGTGTGGGATATCTTTGAGAGGGGTTACTACAGGTGGTGTTTGGGTTGAATAAAGGAAAATCAATAATTTAGAAAAAAATATCGGCAGGGGATGAGGATCAGAAGAATATAGTTCTAAAAAGCAGACACTTGACAAATTGCTTGTGACAGCGTCAAGAGAATGAGATACATTCAATATGAAAATTATAGAAAAAAAAACATGTTTTTAGCCTGATGAAGACGCCTTCAGATCAAAAGTATTCTAGCCATGGACATTTTATTTCTTGTTCATGTGTAGTGAATCATAAACAGTATTAAACAGTATTAAACACACACACACACACACATTTTTTTTCTAAGACCGTGATTTGAAGAATTATTAGCTGCTATTTCTAATACGTCAAGTGACTGCATAGATGTTCTCTGTTGGACTCTCTGAATATATTGCAAAGTTTAATATATATTATACAATCGATAAATCCAAAGTAGAGAAGCTTTTTAGTAAGGATAGAAAATATAAAAGGAGTACACAACTCATAGATACACAAGTGATTGAGGAGTGTTTTAAAGCGTGGTTTAATTACGACAGACAGTATTGTTTAGATTGGGACACATTAAAATACAGCGAATGCTTAAAGGCAGCATAGAAAGTCCGCCATTGATAACCATGGTCTTTGATAATTAATCATAGTGATAAAAAGAACCGTGTTCTACCTCGAAACAAATTATTAAAAAAAAAAAAGACCAGGAGCTCTGAAACACAGAATATAATGCTAGAAAAATGTTGTGATGTATTTACTAAGTGTTGCTTAGCCCAAGGCAATTTTCTTTATCGAGTAGCCTTATAATCAAAAGCATTCCATCCTTGATTATCCCATAGTCATGTCAAATTTATAGTGGACTACATTATCGTTTGTCTATTATTTATTCACATGCTTTCAGGGAAATTATCTATTATTTATAGCATGGCTTAGGCTATAAATTAAGATTCCTGTATAACTTTGTATTTTTAGTTCATACCTAATTTTTCCTGGATCGATAAAATAGGCAACGGTCAAATACTGAGGACGATTTCATCGACAACACACTTCTATTTAAAATGAGCAGACACGAAATTTTGTTAGAAATCGATTCGAATTGTTACTGTGGCAGTCGCACAGTAAAACGCCGAAATTTTTATCATACAATCTGCAGTGTATATGTAATTTTAAGACTGAATGACCACTATAAATACTGTTCTGGATTTTCTGTTCCACCCTTCCCCTATATTAAGCTTTCTATTAATAGCACCCCATGTTATTGTGATTAATGAAAACTGGACTGCTGGCTGCTTTCTCATTTCTGGTTGTGGCAGGAAAACAACTTAATAAAAATCGATTATTGTATTTCAACAAAGAATTGAAATCAAAAGGTACATTGAAATACGTCGACATATATTTGTCGGCAAGTTGATAATACAAAACTTTAAACAATCAATTCGTACATTGTCAACATCTTGTATATATAAAAGTGAAGGAGCATGGCTTATTGTTTAGAATGTTAGGGTCCCTGTGGCGTGCTGTGTCATTGAGCAAGACACTTTATTTCACGTTTTTCCAGTTCAATCAGTTGAAAAATAATGAGTTGTATCTGTAGTATAAAAGGCCAGTCATGTTGCAGTATGTGTAATTCTCCACCTGCTTGAGAATTACATTAAGTGTATAGTGTATGTGAATGTTCAGCTATACTTGTACATTCATTTCATGAGCAGGCTGGAACACCCGCCATCGCAATCGATGAAGATCCAACGACAAACAGGAAACAGAGGTAATTCAAAATAGGTTAACTGAAACTCCAGATGATTTTAAGTATTGTTAATAAATAATCTCTGTTTGGCTGAGAGAAAACAAAACAGTAGTCCAAGGGTCAATGACCCTGGATGTCTAAATGATGACCGTCACAAAGCTATATCAGTCACTCAAGGCATAGAATTTTCCACACTATCTATTGAGTTTATCAGTTTACTTTAGTTTTTCAAGGTCTGGACCAACGCAACCTTAACTAGACTAAGACATCCATACCACTGTAAG
>OZ024750.1:8531985-8631985 GCA_964016885.1 Eledone cirrhosa | reverse complement strand
TACATAACTTCATTTAGTTCCACACAGCACTGTTATTAACAAAATAAAATGTATTGTACACAGTACAACAAAAAATTACTTCCCCTCCACTGTTTTATATTATTACGAGAGTTGTCAATTGAAATGACGCCCTAATATATATATATGTGTGTGTATGTATACATACATATGAATATGTCTGCGTGTCGCTAGATATCTATATATATCTATATATATACACTAGCATAATACCCTTCAGAATGATGTAGCTTATAGTATATTTAATTTAATAATTCCAACATTCTATGTATATACGACTATGCTTGAATCTATTTTCTTTGCCTTTCTCTTTGTCACTCCGGCCTTCACCGTATTTCATTTTACATTCATTTAATCATTTACAATAATTCTCTACCATATTTTCTTTAATCATTATTAAACATATACACACTAAATTGCGATCTCTCTCCCTTATATATATATATATATATATATATATATATATATATATATATATATATATATGTGTGTGTGTGTAAACAGAAATAACAATACAATTCCAACTTTTCATATTTTCTCCAAATTTGCAAAAGATGTATTATTTTATTCCCAATGTATCCGAATAAAATGTCAAGGTGTAAGCTTTCTAGCTCTATTTTAGTTCCCATTACTTTTTCCATTGTTCGGCTTAATTATTGAATGTTAATTGTGGTGCCCCAGCCTGGCCTCAACCTATCGGCTGGAACACGTATTTGAGTAACAGAGTACTACTGAACTTGCTATTCGTTTCCCTTCTGCTTTCCTCCTTGCTAATGTCATGTGTAGAAGAATGTGATTTATGTGAAATTTCATATATCTATATGTTTATGCGTGCGTGTAACGGACCCGGGTTCAATCGGGGGTAACCACAGTATGTAAGATACTCAATACATTGCAGAGTATATATTTTTATATATAAACTTTCCTGATGATTTCCTTCGAATGAAACAGTTCTAGTCCTGTAGAATCCATTTCTAGATAATATATATATATATATATATATATATATATATATATATATATATATATATATATATCTCACTTCATAGTTTGATCTCTGTTGTCGGTTTTCAGTGCAAGTTTTCGGCTTTGTATTTTTTGTAATAATTAAAAGCGAGAGTAACGCTCTAAACAACACAAAACTGTAGGTAAAACAGTAAAGGCAGAAATGTACAGAAGTGTAACTAAATCAATCGTTTTTTTTTCCTTTATCAGACAAAACAAATATTTCTATATTTGGTACATCAAGTTGGTGTAAGTTTTATTAAATATATTTACTGATTTCGATTGATAAAGACGAATGTTCCAAATAACAATGAATTTACTTTCACAAATCGAGTTTTCATTTAGTGCGAAATATAAAACATGTGGTTATTTACTCTCTGAGATATATGTATATATATATATATATATATATATATATTTGTGTAGCTGAAGTGGTGGTATGGATGTAGAGTTCAATAGAAACTATATAGTTTGGCATAGTCAAAGTATATGTGTACACACACACACACACAGTGTATAGTTGAGATGGTAGTATGAATGTAAAGCTCACTAGAAATTGTATAGTTCCGTATAGTCAAATAATTGCTTCCACTTTAGGCACAAGGCCAGCAATTACTCCAGTGCATTACTGGTAGTTTATTTTATCGACCCCGTAAGGATGAAAGGCAAAGTTAACCTCGGCGGGATTTGAACTCAGACCACAAAGGGACGTAACTATGCTGCAAAGCATGGTGTCCGACTCTCTACCGATACTGCCATAATATAATATGCATGCATACACACACATATTATATATATTTTCTTAAATATATATCATGTGTTTGTATAGATATGTGAGAGTGTGATCGTTTGTGCGTGCGGGTGTTAGTCTATATCTGTGTATAAGTGTATATAAGTGTATAAAAGTATATATCAGTGAGTGAGGTTGCTATAGACAACAATGTGTGCCAGTATAAGTGTATATGTTCATTAAACAGACACCAGTCAAAACACATTTGTACTTTAGATGAGATTACGACTATTGAAAGACTTCAAATGTATCTGTCTGGCAGTCATGATATTGGTATCACCAACCATTAGGAAATTTCAACTAAATATTGTCCATTATCTCCACTTTCTAAATTTTGCATTTCAATTTAACGATGTAAAGATACGACACATAAAGATAAAGAGTCATTTTTACATACATACAGAGACAGGCACAAATACACATACATACATACACATATATATAAATATATATATATAAATATACATATACAAATATACATATATAAATATACATATACCTATATACATATATACCTATATACATATATAAATACAAATATACATATATACAAATATACATATATACATACACATATATACATATATACATATACATACACATATATATAAAAATACATACATATATATATATACACACACACACACACACACAATTATATATATATATATATAATTATGTGTGGGGGTGTATATATATATATATACCATTCTTAATTTCTCGGTTTCATTCTTCATTCAGTATAACAATCAGCATTAACTTGGTACCAGGACACATATTTTTTGTTCCGAAAACTCCAAATATGTTTATTTAAAAATCGCTTGAGGTGCAAAACGTGACATATATGTTTCTGAAACTTTCGTGGGCATTCCACAGTATTTCCTTATCAGAATTCAACACACTTGAATAAAAAATGAATAAATATGTTCTAATTATAAATAAATATGTTCTAATTGTAAGAAATTAGAATGAACTTGTATGAAATTATAACTAATTTTATATGAAACATCTGACATTTTCGATAGTTAATTATCGCTTTTTATTAAATCCTTTGTTGGTTAAAGTCATTAGATTGTGGTATTACTATACGACCGCCAGTATTTATTTTATTAAGTCTCGTTTTTACGTTATCAATCGTGTGTGTGTGTGTGTGTATATATATAACAGCTAGAAATTGATTAACATATAAAAACATGAAACAAACACAGGAGATAATTTTATGGGTGACATGCCTTTCTGGCATGTAAATATCATCTTGGTTAAGAGAGTGGGACTGGCTTTGTGCAGTGCCTTTGCTCACTATAAAAGATTCACGGCACAGGCATTGCTTTATATCTGGAGATCTCTCTGCACTTGTCATCACATGGTACCATGGGCCCAGCACTATATGTCAATAATTGTCACAAGTGTAGTGTTTGTACCAGAGTTTTCAAGTCGCTGGCTGGACTAAAAAGTCACGCTCGTTCAGCGCATCGGTAGGGGTTCTCCTACATGAATATAAAGTAGTGGCCGTACTCGAAAACGAGTTGGCAGCCACCATGTATGTATGTATGTATGTATGTATGTATGTATGTATGTATGTATGTATGTATGTATGTATGTATGTATGTATGTATGTATGTATGTATGTATGTATGTATGTATGTATGTATGTATGTATGCGCGTGCGTGTGAAAGGTAAACAGAAATAACACCACAGTATATGGAAGGAATATATTAGGTTAAAGCTTGAAATAGCAGGAAGAGGGTCTTAATGTTTCGGACGCTAGTCAGCCATCAGAAGAAAGAATGAGAAATAAGATAGATTGAAGGGACGGACAGAGTGGAATTTGAAAAAATGTCTTTAGATGAGAGAGAAAGAAAGAGTATATATGATTGATTCCTCAGTCATCGACTATTTCTTTAGCCTGCTCTTTCAGGTGGTTTGTTTCTTTTCATTATCTCTCTTATTAATCACTGCCAAACGTATGTTGATAATCTCTTAAACAACTCTTGTTTTTATGGAATACATTGTCAGTTGTGTCACAGCTATTTCCTTGTACAGAAAAACAAAAACGAAGGTTGTGATGTTAAAAATAGGTCAATCGATTAGAATCATTTCCTAGAAAATGTAATGCCAAATCCAATCAAAAACCCAATATTGGTCAGTGTGTAATGAAGACTATAAAGCAAATATGAAGTTTAATTACTTCAAACAACTTTTTTGTTTAACAGCGCAATCTTAATGTCTCCTGTTTGTTAAATCACTATAAGATTTCCTGTCCAATATTTGACTTATCTATCGCTCCAATGATTATTTCATAAAATTGGTCATTAATACATGTCAGTTTCTGAATTCAAAGAGCTCTGAAGCACGAACTTATTGTCCTCTATAATTTTTAAAGAACGGTTAGTTGGTTTGTGTGTTGGTTAACTAGCTGGTTGATTTACAGGATCTTTAGGTAATTGGATTATAGCTGAATAATTGTTTTCGATGATAAATATGTAGAATAATTTGATGGTTGCTTCCCGTATATAATCGTGTTTGTTGTGACTAGTCATAGATTAAGAGGTTAACAGTGCTGTGAGCAAAGTTTATGTCGATGATATGGTTGTAAATTGACGGTCTATTCATTTCATATCTATCGTGACAAATACTATTAAATAAATATGATGCTGAAATATGTTGCATGGTTCAACACAATCCGGTCCAGGAATCGAACCCATGTCATTACCACAAAGCTATGTTCGTCCACTTAAACAACTTCGTTATTGTCTCGTTACTATTCGATTATTTTGATTTTATTCATCCTATATCATCTCTACACCAAGATATCATCGACTCATCTTATTATTCCATTTTCCAACACTATCATTTTTATTTCTTTTGTTTTTCGAACTTCAGCCGTTTTAGTAAAGAACTGTTTTTCAGAGGTCATTCCACGGTCAGAAGCCATGAGTGTTATTTCTATTTATCAACTCTTTCTTACAAATAACCTCCACTATTTCAATAAAAACTTTCATTTCTTTTTTCTTTGTAACTTCATGATTTCCCTTAAATATACATTCATCAAAATATTTCCCCGTGACTTCTAATAATATATTTCATGCCTTAACTCTCTCTCTGTGTATGTGATTGCGTGTATATATACAGAAATATTTTATATGTTAAATTAATAATTTGTAATTTTGATGTGTGAAATAGTCACGACTTTTCCGTTTTTGTGAAATCCATCTTCTTTAGATTGATATTAAATCTCAGCCTTTCTTACGCAACTAAGTGTACCAATGATAAGATATACATTTAGTATCATCACATGACTATAGACATTTCATTACTTCCCTATAATGATGTTTATAGTTATACTGATGCCTACTGTCAGTTACTAACTGGAAGACTACTAACCAATGAATAATTCAATGTATTTTAATATAGTGATTACCCTCTTAATAAATCTCTAGATGTTTATATAGATATGTATCTTTATATACTCCTTCAGAATAATTTCTATATGTAAGTGGTGCGTGTATGAGAGAGAGAGAGAGAGAGAGAGAAAGAGAGAGAGAAAAAGAGAGAGAGAGAGAGAAAGAGAGAGAGAAAAAGAGAGAGAGAGAGAGAGAGAGAGAGAGGATGATAACTGATATTTCAAAATTTAATCAGATTTTGCCAGGCAGCCGATAACCGAGGTGACTGATAATTACAGCCGCCTCTATATGATGTAATCAGTAAAGAAGCTTGTTTTAAATACGTTCTTGTTGTTGGATCTCCGTCTGTTCTAACGATGCTTGTTCCTCATGTCCCTAACGTGAAATTACGTGCAAATTATTCCGTATTCTCCGAACACGTTTTATCTTTAACGTAATTCCCAGAGAAATAGAACGTGACAGAATGTATGGCTTGGCTGGGCATTGAATAAGAGATACAACTCAATTCTGACAGCTGGGTCGACTAGAGCCACGTTAAATAAACTGCTTAGCTCCAGAAAACCACACTCGGCCAGGAATAAAACTCATGATCTTGTGATCGTTAGGCACACACACTAAACACTAAGCCATGTGTCTTCAAATTTTAAATGTATGTTACCATATATGATCATACACAAATCAAAATAGCCCCAGAGATACGCACAAAATTATATTTTTAGATGATTTACAGAGAGGGTATTCGGATCAAGATCATAAGATCGTGAGTTTGATTCCCAGCGGCGCGAAAGACTATTTCATGTTCTTTCAGTCTACTCAGGTGGAAAAAAATCTGTTGCATCGGTAATTCAAAGGACCAGCCTTATCACATTCTGTGTCATGCTGAATCTCCCTGAGAGCTACGTTAAGGATACGCGTGTCTGTAGAATGCTCAGCCACTAACACGTTAGTTTCATGTTTCATGAGCAGTCTTTTCTGTTAATTATATCAACAGGAACACTCACCGTCGTAATTGATGTAATGCTAGGTGTGTGTGGTGTGTGGTGTGTGTGTGTGTGTGTATACAGAGACAGAGAGAGGGAGGGGGAGAGAGAGAGACATAAATAACACTGATTAATCATTAATTAATTCTTTGGAAATTATATTTAACGGAATATGCTCCGGGAAGAGAAGAATTCTTTCTTGAGACCTTGGAGTCTGATAACATTCTAGAATTGCAATGATTGCCTTTTAAAACTGGCGATATCTAAATGTTAATTAAGAACATCAATAGCGTTTTAATCAAGAATAGAAATAATACTGTAGGTACAGTGTATGTAAATCACAATTAGCACCCAACCGCCGTCAGAGGAATTATACTGATGCCCAGTCTATAGAAATGGGATCGTAATCAAAATAAATTAAAGTCAGGTGAACATATTGGTATTGAATTTCTGAACGAAGACTTTAATAATTATTATTTGTTTGTGTCATTAAAATATTGTCTTTCACGTTTAGTTATTTTACTGTTTCTAACCTACTTTATTTTCCTAATTAGTCTCAGCAACTCGTGATAATTATTTACTTATACATCATGACATTCTCTGCTACATCTCTTGCTGTTCACCTTTGTTTCTCATCCAAATTGTTGACCCTACGACTCCCTCCCCCTCTCTCACACACACACACACACACACAACGTATATATATATATATATATATATATATATACGTTGCAAACGTCGTACTTATTATTTCTTACTTTATTAACATGTTCTACTCTCTTGTTACTGCGGGATATGACATCGACAGTAAATAGAAGAGTTGAAGTTGATACGCAACTTCATAGATTGTGAAAGTGAAAGTAGAGGTAATGTTAGACGAGACAAGTTAGAAGAAAGAGTATTTAAGTGAGCCAGTGGTTTAGTTGTAGTATGATCAAGTGACACTTTGTCAATCCCTCAGACCACTTTAATTTAGATGAAGTCTATGGTAGGTATGTACTTAACAGCAGTACTGCCTTATATATATAAAACCATGTATATGTATGTAGCAGCAGTGCTGCCTCATATATAAAACCATGTATATGTATGTAGCAGCAGTGCTGCCTCATATATAAAACCATGTATATGTATGTAGCAGCAGTGCTGCCTCATATATAAAACCATGTATATGTATGTAGCAGCAGTGCTGCCTCATATATAAAACCATGTATATGTATGTAGCAGCAGTGCTGCCTCATATATAAAACCAAGTATATGTATGAACAACAGTGCTGCCTCATATATATACCATGTATATGTATGTAACAGCAGTATGGCATCGTATATATAAACCTGGCTATAATCAGTCACACTTAAGCATTACAACTCTTATTAGACGACTGTATTTTCTAATGAAGATAGCTATATTTTCTGCTCCTGGGGCGGAAGGATCATTTTTAGGATGTAAACCAGACACAGTTACATGAGAAGGCATTGTATGATTTATTTAAAGCCAATAGGTTTAGCATTTGTATCGAATTTACGAATTTTAATTGTGTGTTCTTGTGCAGTGATTGTTTCCTTGATACTGTAATAATTGAGTCTTCATGTAATTCATGAGACTTTGTTATAATGTCACCATTGAAAGAATAATTTCGGTACCAGGCACGTTGAATCATAGTTAATTATAGACGATGTCGTCATCGGGAGGTTAAGAATGAGTGAACTATGTATATATAACGACAGGAGATGTAATTGAAATTTGGGAATTACATAGGTGGCTTTTATATCTATATCACGACATACAAACACGCAAATATATCGATTTTCAAAGTATAATGTACGAAGAGGAATTTTCGGTTTTTGAAGCGGTGAGAATTATATATATATATATATAGATAGATATAACGAAGGAAATGTGGTAAGGAACCAGATGGACTATAACGCACCAAAGTACTCAATACTTAGGGTAGTAGAGTGGGTAATCGGAACGAGTAGGACCCCGACGGCTGAGCTCAATAGAGAGAGAGAGAGAGAGAGAGAAAGAGAGAGAGAGAGAGACCTCAAGCCGTTTCGACGGCTATTTCCTTTGTTATTTAGCTCCTATCTCTGTAGTAGACCACTTTCCGACTCTACCACGCCATATCCCGACTTTTCCGCCCAGTTGAAGTTTCTTCACCCGCACGATGCGAAAACACTGTCCAGAAATAGCCGTCGAAACGGCTTGAGCTCTGCCGTCGAGGTCATACTTTTTCCTATTTCACACTACTACCCTATGTATTGAGTACTCTGGTGCGTTATGGTCCATCTGGTTCCTTACCACAATTCCTTTGTTATATATATATATATATAAAAAAGAAAGTGCTCCAGCGCAGAAATGATATAAAGATAGCTTATAAAATAGGGTCAAGACCTTTAAACGATGGGAAAAGAAGTTGCCATCGACGTCTAACCGGTATATGGAAGGTATGGGGTTCAATTCCACATAGCGATCTATGATAACTTTTTCCCGTCTTCACCCTATTTTATAAGCAATTCTTATAGCATTTCTGCGCTACAGCACTTTCTTTATACACACACACATATATATATACTTACGTACATACTTACGTACATATGTGCAAGGACATTCTATACTACTCGTGGGCTCTTTACCCATACACAAATATTGAGGAACAAAGCCCAAAGAATTCGTGCGTAAATTCAACACAAAAATATATATAAATGTTTATATATATCTGTTCATATATTCATAAATACGAATTTACATATGTACATACATGCATGCATCGACACATTCGCCTGTACGTACGAAATTAGAATAACAGTGCTGTCATTGGAATGAATCAAAGACATACAAGTGACGTGATTGATAATGTGATAAAACAGCTTCCGAATAGAAAATCACAAGAAGTTCTCTATATCAGTGTTTGATAATCAAATACTGATACAGAGAACTAACTTTAATTGACCATATTTTTCAATGATTAACAGCACTTTGTCAATGGAAAATATCGACATATCAAGCTGCCTGGTGTGTTTGGCATTCTTTATTGAAATCAGATTTGATTTTGTTGCCAATCACATGCCAAAGAACTGCCAGAAACTAATGTATCAAATATCTAGAGACTGTCGGCATCTATTCCTCCAGGACCTCAAATATGTTAACAAGAACATGACAATAGAGAGAAACAACTGGGAGGAATCCTGAGCATCAACAAATCATAAAAAAAACTGCAATGTGAGAGGCACAGCGAATTATAAGAAAGGCTTCGATTCAGGTCCTCACTCGTTGGTGGTAGGGTTTTTTCAACACCTTGGCGTTCATGAGAACATAATGAAACCCTAAGATACTCAGGCATCCCCCTACATCACAACCCTTAAGTTATAAATAGGAAGTAATTACATTGTTTCTGATAAGAGGTATATTTCAAAGAGACGATCTCTCTGTAATCTGATATTTGGGATCCATTATAATATTTGCTGAGGAAAACAGAAACATCACTCTAAATATAGCTTCTTTTAGATAACCTGAATGTATATGATAAAAATTGTGTCTACGTTGTACAGTCTAGAGCTAGTTACAACATTCTGACATAGCTTCGTTTACATAACATGAATATACTAAATATGTATATACTAAATATATGGTGTCTATGCTATGTATATACTAAATATATGGTGTCTATGCTATGTAACCTAGAGCTAATTGCATCATTCTTACAAAATATTTCTTATAACATATTTTGTAATTGGCTTCATTATTTCCCCGATATGCTACAGTCACTAAGAAATGGACAAAAATATATTCTATGAAGTGATATATAACACAAAATGAGAGAATGCTATTTAATATTCAGATTACAATTAAGAAAAATTGGAAACTATTAAATACCATCAGGAATACCACATATCTGACTAACCACTAGGCCATTTCCTCGGCTGTACTGCAGTTTTTGACTTGCAAATGTTACATACATATAAAGAAATGTTTGTCTTACAAAAGTCTAGTTATGGTATTAGGTTCAGATATTGTATTATTGCGGTGAATTGGTAGTATCGGTAGAGAGTCGGACACCATGCTTTGCATCATAGAGTTATGGTCCTTTACGGTCCGAGTTCAAATCCTGCCGAGGTTAACTTTGCCTTTCGTCCTTACGGGGCCGATAAAATAAAGTACCGGTAATAGACTAGGATAATTGTCTTGTGCCAAAAGTAGAAACAATTATTGTATTATTGCCGTGTAGTGTAGGTGTAATGTGTGCGTGTGCGTGTGCGTGTGCGTGTGTAATCTCTCATGTTATCTATATGTAAATGAAAGAGAATAGCATGTCTGAACTGAAAATTTTCCCAAAAATAAATTATTTTATAGCCGTATGTCCTGTTTAAATTATAGCATTCGAAAAGAAACATTAGGTTTTATTTCATACACTCGATATATCTATGTGTATATGTATGTGTGTGTGTGTGTGTGCGATATATATATATATTTATATATACCTGTGTGTGCCAGTAGGTCTGTTTCTTTTGAAAGAACTACGTTTCCAAAGGTAGAAAATTAAGAAAATTAAAAATTATTTTCCAGTGTAAAATACTTTCCTATAATTTATAAAGATTTCTTTTTGCTTTTTCCGCCTGTCATCACCAATTAGATTGTTTGGTTTTTTGGTTTTATTAAGTTACCTCAGAATATAGTGTCATACCAAAAACAAAAAACAACAAAAAACAAAACAAAAAACAAAAACAAAAACACAAAACAAAACAAAACAAAAACAAAAGAAAAACGTAAATTTTCCATTATTACGAAAAACGATATTTTCCATTATTACGAAAAATTATTCTAAAAGATGAGAACGAATTTCAAAGGCTGATTGTTTAAAATATTTTTCTGTTATTCATCTGACTTGCATTTCCTACTATTATATGCTACAAGATTTATGAAGTCAGCACGCGTCCTTCTTCACAATGGAACGACAATATGTTTACTCCTCCAATATATATATATATATATATATATATATATATCTTCAAGTTCTTTAATGCATCTCTTAAAATACAATGAAATTACAGCTACACTATAAAGACATAGGACGGAGACAAAATAATGTTATTTCCGTTTTCTGTTTATTTGGTCATGTTGTATGTAATCTGTTTTCTAGATTTTATCACGTGATAGTTTTATCTGCGCTCTCTCTTTCTCTCGCAATGTATGTTCTCTTTCGTTCGTTCAGATTGAATATATGTCATTTAATCTAATCTAATCTGGCCGAGTTGACACTCGCAAATAAGAAGAACCAGGGCCGCCCGTGGGAGTATTGGATTTGGTGTGCTTCATATTTGTTTCAGTTGCTGAATACAATCAGGGATCGCTGCTTCTCCTGAAGGTCAATAGTTCTCTTCTAACTCGAGCCAGCGCGCCTTTCCATTGTCAATTTGCATTGATCATCTGCAAAACCGCATTGTTCTCAGAACCACTACACCAGTCTTTCGATGCGTGTAGCTGGAACTACTGCCACCCATTGAATTCATCTTAGATTCTCACCCCTTTTCTCCAAGCTAGTCCGCACATTCCGTATCGACCATGAGAACTCAAGTTGTAGAGAGATGCAATAAAATAATTGTTTCTACTTTTGTACATTACTGGTACTTTATTGTATCGACCCCGTAAGGATGAAAGGCAAAGTGAACCTCGGCGGGATTTGAACTCAGACTATAAAGGGCCATAACTCTATGCTACAAAGCATGTTGTCCGACTCTCTACTGATACTGCCAATCCCCCGCCCTAGAGCCAAATAAAATAATATGACATTTTGTACGACGCACTAATAATTCTTCCAATCTGTCGCTCTAACATCATTTCTCCCCTTTTGGGGGCTGTTTTACATGGTACGCCCACGTTTTGGGATTTTAGAGGATGGCAGCTCTGCAGAAATTAATACCGATTCACAGTAACGTGGTTAATCAATGTCACACAGCAAATAAATTCAAAATTGGTCAGTTATATATTAGGACAATTATATATATACATACATATATATATATATTCATGCTATCTTTTTAATGTTATTGTTTTGAAGATTGCAGTACATAAACCCATAATGAGAATCACAATTGTAACAAGATGACAGTTGTTAAGTTGTCAGGTAATTTACAAATATATTGTATTGAAATTACATTGAAAATAATATCTACCGGAGGCTTACAATTCACAATAAGATGATTTTGTATGTGTAGGTATACAATAAAATGTTGAACAATGCCATGTTTTTCCACTACTGGAGATGATTTCTGAATTATGGAAAATACAAGCATATATTGAATACTTAATGTAAAAATTAATTCATAGATTATTATTTTCAAAAATGTCTATGTATAAAATTGCATGTATAACCAAAACTTTATATTTTCTATTTTCTTTCAATGCAACAGTTTAACAGTTACCTGTTAAACAAGGTTGCAAATGTAAATACAATATGTAAATATTTGAACATGATTGTTTAAGTGTTTACCTAGTGTAAATGAAAACTCGATGAAACTTGCTTTATCAATTCGATGTACATATATGCATATATATATATATATATATATACATACATACATACACACACACACATAGAGGAGAGAGGGCAGTGTATCTATATATGTGTATGATGTATCTGTGTGTGTTTCTACTTCGGTAGTCAATATACAGACATATATATACATACATATATACATACATATACACATACATATATATATAAGGTATTTCTTCAGCTATGTAAATCCAATCAGGTTATTTATCAAATTACTGTAGTGCGACTAATGTACAATCAGATTTGATCTGGTAATTAGACCGTGATTCCATTTCTAAATTATCACTACATAGTAACTGATAGACAAACACACTGGGAGGATATTAAAGTTTTTATAGTATGGAGGAGCTGTTGAGAGATAAATATTTTTCTTGGACGTTTGCCATTCTATCACATTTAACATTCTCTACTCACTTGGATGCCTGACAGTAACAAAGTAAAGTACAATGGCTTATCGAGAAAAAACAACGAAAAATAAAAACAATACAACGAAACGGTGTCAGAAGATTTTAACAAACTATCACCAGCACCTTCACCGTCATCATCATCACCACCAACTCCACTGTCACCATCACTAACCCCACTACCATCACCACTATCATTATCGCCACCACTAGCATCTTTAATGTAGATCGCAAAGTAATTCAGGGTG
This sequence comes from Eledone cirrhosa, assembly GCA_964016885.1. Lineage (NCBI taxonomy): Eukaryota > Metazoa > Mollusca > Cephalopoda > Octopoda > Eledonidae > Eledone > Eledone cirrhosa. The sequence goes on along the minus strand of OZ024750.1, from coordinate 8,618,581 downwards.
AAGGACCGTTAACAAAGCAGACCCTGTGAATTCCTGGTACAACTTTTTTTTCTAAATGTGTTAACCGTAACCTCGTGAAATAAAGAGCTTTGCTCGCCGGCGCAACATGCCGCTAGAAATCCAATTCACGATCTCATTATCGTAAGACAAACACCCTAACCAGTAAGCCATGCACCTCGCAACACAACGATGTGTAATCTATAAAAGTATCTCATATTCTTTCAGGCACAGTGAATCCCAATCTCCTTTTTAGCAGATGACTTAAAATACTCAAAGACTGTGTCAACTAATCGCTGGAAGGTTTCGATTAATGACAAGAACTTGCAGGTTTTCCAATGCGTCCTATCATTTTGAAGACGATATGATCTAATCTGAGGTTAGTTTAGTTGATACTTATTGAATTTTGAATGACCATACAGAGGATTCGTTGCTATATACAACAAATGAAATCTTGATAATTCATTCTGATATATCACTTAAAAGATGAGACTAGCACGGAATGTTCGAACGGTGTTAACACTGCAGCTAACGAAAAACATCTACGATTCCTCTATGTTTGTCTATTAAGCTGAAGACTGAGGACGATATGAAAAACCGGCTTATGGTTAACTCTTGTTCGCCCTCTTATTCCTGAGAGGGTCGTGGGGAAAGAGTCCTCAAACACTCCTTCCAGCGGGTCTTGTCAGAAGGAACCGTCTCCAACTGATCCAGTAGTATCCCCAAGCGTGACAAGCTCACGGATATTATCTTGCTCATGGTCTACCCCTGGGTTTCTTGCCGTTTGGTTTTGCCCATAGAATCTGTCCAGCGATTCTTTCCTGGGACATTCTAACTATATTCCCATAGTATCAGAACTGTGATCGCTCAATTCGGATAAGTAGCGGTTCTACCAGGAGGGACTCTCTGAACTCCGAGTTACGCCACACTAAATGTTTATTCCTTTGAAAATTCCGCATAAGACATTCCATCACGCATTAAACTTTGCCAGACTTACAACTATTTTCACTAAACACGATCATCAATGATCTCGGAAAATATTGAAATCATTACAGCTATTGAAATTGTCCACAGGACATGATTATTATGTCATCATTTTAAACAATGTCATGTCTTTAACTTCCGCAACACGAACTTACATACATTGCTTCACGATAATCTTTCGACTTTTGCAACACAATAAAAAGGAAATTGAATTATCAAATATAAATATATATATATATATATATATATATATATATAGTAATCAATACAAACATGTAGACGGAGAGAGAGGGAGAGTGTGTCTGTGTGTGGTGTGGACATTGATTGAAATGGTTTGAAGCGATAACTGCATATGAATTTTCGTAAAATTGTAGCCGTTTACATTTTTATTTTCGTTCCCTCGTAGCAAATTTTCTTCGTTATATATCCAAATTAAAGTGCATACACGCACACACGAATATATGTACATATCCACTCAATCAACAGATAAAACCAATGTTAATAGAAACAAACTACATAAACACTACCAAGCCCCCATTTGAACTGTAAAAATACATATTTAATTTGATCAATACTAGGCTAAAGTTTCATTTCAAATTTGCCATTTCAGAAAAACAACTTTTTTTTTTTATGTCTAACGGCTTCTTTAAGGTACAGCAACGTTTAAAATAAAGAATAAAGGTGATACATTAAGTAAAGACCAAAACCTGTATTTAGCAAATACTAATTAATACACTTGCAAAGTATGGTCTGTTTGGTCGATAGAAATCTATTTAAAGTAAGCACTGCATCCTTCAATATATTGAGCGACGATATTTTTCATTTTTATTTTTCTATTTATAAGTTGCCTTTCTCATGTACATGGCGTTAATCAGAAATGTTTAAATGAAGCTAATAATTAAATAAGTGCAAAAACATTAAGTGCATACATTTTAAATGAAGCCGATCATCAGACTTTACGAAGCAAGCTAAATTCAAAACTAACCAGTTTTGTTTTTGATTTTTTTTTCTTTGTATTGCTTCGTTTAAAATGTTCGCTTTTCATAGATTAATTCGTTGGTTTATTCCCGTTGTGATGGCTGTTAATGCACTGTGCATTTTATGGACATAAAAAAAGCAGGAAATATTTAAGGTTAATGCTTGTGCTCAATGTTTAAGACAGCTGCATTGAAAATAACAAGGAATGAATAGAAACAACGTAATAGAAAAAATGTTTTTTTTTAATCTTCAAACATGTAGATGGAAGACTTGCATCAGCGTCATTTTCTGTGTTCACTATTTGACATCAAAAGGAGATATTTGAGTTTAATAAACTAACGAGAAAAGAGTATTCTCGTGCTAAAAGTGAAAAGTTCGTGGTGAGTATTAGTGTCTGGTTCAAACGTTTGAAGAATCACTCAAAACTGCATAGGATACGCAGCAAGATATATTTAGCCTAGATGAGACAACTCTGTTTTGAAAATGAAATAACACACACACACACACAATAAATGATATATATATATACATATATATATATATATATATATATATTTTTTTTTTAATTCACTCACTACTTTCAGTCTTACTGCAGCATCTTCTTAAACTGCTTCATCGATCAAATTAATCCTAGTGTTTACTTCATTATATCTCTTATATTATCGATCTGTTTGTTGAAAAACCTCGTTATAAGGCAAAAGCTAAAGTGCAGATAAGGACACACTCATTTTTACACACACTCTCCCTCTTCGAGTGGCTTATTTTCCAGACAAAGGACTGTTGTGAAATAGTTATCTTTATTACAAGTAATATAAACATTGTATTTGATAATAAACATTTAATTCAAAATTACGATTATTTCATTCAACAAAAGGTCACCGAGCAACATTGAATAATCATCTACTTTACTACTCTAACGTTTAGCTCAATAATAAACTTTGTTTAATTCTAGTCTTCATGAGCTATAATAAATATAATTTTTTTAACAATACTTAATACATATCGAGTAATCATTTAAAGTTGATCATTTGACTAAGAAAATCCATCACGAACACACACACAGGGGAATGTGTGTGTACACGTACGGGTTCCGAAATCACACCCCCCAAGCACACACCCACACACGTCTTAATCTTATGTTGACCTGCACACACACTCTCCCTCTCTCTCCGTATATATTTAACTAATTTCACACTTTATTTTCTCTCTTTGCTTTATTAGATGCGTTTGTTTACTAATTATATTTATTAATTTTATTTGTGATATTGTATAAATCAATTTATTTGATTTAAATTTAATTTAATTCAAATGTAACTAACTGCGACTTAATATAAATTTTATTTAGATTTAATTTATTTCAAATGTAACTCACTAACCTAAGGGAAACTACTCTAGATTTCTATTAATATACAAGTTAGATGTTTTCTTCAATATCTATTTCAAACAGTGTATTGCCTTCGAAAATATTTAGTCTTATAATATAAACAATCAACTTATTTACTATAACGAACTAAGAAAATTCTTCTTGCTCTTGCTCGATGAGACTAGGGTCATCTTAGGTCAGTGATCGAAAGACATCATCATGTGTAGAGTCCACACAGTATAATTAAATACAAGTATATCTATTCCACATGTCACCACCATAAATGTCTTGTCTAGTAATACATTGTGAAAGTATTCCCTGCTTTTATATATCATTTTAATACATAGAATTATATATAAATAGATATACACACACAGTTTACTAATGTCACTGATGTTATCTCCGGACATGACCCTCACTCTCAATGAGAATAAGTTTGCAGTTGTGAAACTGCATCTCGATGTTCAGAGTACACACATAATAGTTACATAGTGAGTACAGTGGCTGTGTTTTGGTATTTAAATTAAATTTAATATATATATATATATATATATATATATATATAAAGAAGCGGCGGCATATAGTTACAGTTCTTTAGCAGACATGAATCACATTATCGATTTTCCTATGTATCACATATTAGCCAATATACAAATAATTTCACCGTGCTCTATGTGTTGTGCTGGAGATTATATTCGAAATATATAAAAATTTCGCATTTTAATTAATAAGGTTGTTATAATAAAGAGTTGCTTGTAATTATAATGTTAATTTTTCTACGAGAATTCATGAAATCGGTTAAACATTTATTTAAACTAGAATTCGAAGAATGGTTACGAATTCAATTCGAAATAAGGTCGAACTTCTAATGCGAAACGACAGTTAAGTGATAGAAGGGAAATAACTCTAAACGTAACTTTATTCTAGGGAAATAACTCATTACCGATGGAACCAAAATATGAAAGATTAGATAATACATTGATTTCATTGAATATGAAATACCTCAGTCTTATTTTTAGCAAGCGTCACTATTTTTCTCCAATTTTCTTTCAATACCTGATTCGTGCAATATTTCGAACACGTGTTGCAATATAATTTTTATTACATAAAACGGAACAATTCCGGTAAATAAGTGAACCTCTATAAAAACAGCAGCCAAATCTTTGTCGAATTACTACCCAAGTATCGGCCGCTCTCTGTGCAGTGGGGACTTCCGGCATTAAACCTACCCGAGACAACAACCCTACTCACTGCTGTCGGAGCAGTGTTGGCCACCTGCAGGTCTGATCCCCACGTTGTGGAGTGGCTGTTCCAGAGCTTCTCCCTCGCCGTTCTCCGGACCAATATATTATCCATCCCCTTACCACTAGGCCACGTGCCTATTATTGTTGACCTTTACGTACATACAGAGACCGACTTGCCTTGTTCAAATTTCCCTGCCACCAAGCCCCTCACACTTATAAATATATTTACCTGGACCCTGCGTCAATTGTTTTTCTGTTAATCTACAGACGCATACCTAGACTCCTTTGATCCGCTGCCATTTACCTCCATATCTATAAATCCAATTACTTACGTATATATGTGCAGGTGGTTACCCATCGGATCACGTATCTGTCTACCGCCCTACCTACAAATCTATCCATACAACTACTATTTTCCAATGAACCATCTGACACGAACATGTATTCATATATACCTATCGGTGTATGTGTACGCATGCGTATGTGTGTGCATTCGTATGTGTAGGGACTCGAACGTGTACAGGTCCGTATCTGTACAGACACACATGTTTGCTGAGATTTATACCAACACACACACACACACAATCTCTCTCTCTCTCATTTAATCACATAGAGATCAAACCAAACGAATCAAATATACACAACTGTTGTTATTAACAACCAGCACAGCTTAAAGAAGCCCCATGGAGATGAAAGATCAGTACCTATGGAGCACTATTTTGGTAGTATCGGTAGAGAGTCGGACGCCATGCTTTCCAGCATAGTTACGTCCCTTTACGGCCTGAGTTCAAATCCCGCCGAGGTTAACTTTGCCTTTCATCCTTACGAGGTCGATAAAATAAAGTACCAGTAATGCACTGGATAATTTGCTGGCTTTGTGCCTAAAGTAGAAACAATTATATTCTATACCTAAATTACTACAGCATATGTGTAGTAAGTTATCTTTCTCTGAAAAGCCACAATAACCAGTATTATTTCTACAATTTACCTTGAAATGACACTGGCTGAAAGAGAAGATTGATAAAGAGCCGATCAAACTCTTCCTCAAAACCGCTCCGGTATCATCGAGGACAGGTTACCAGAAATATAAGATTGGAGACTTCCTTCAAAGAATGTGATGGAATGTGTCAAAAATGAGGAAGACCCAACATCAGATCCAGGATAACTATATGACCACCCATTTACCCAACTTTCAATAAGAACTCTTCCAAATAATAAGAAACTACACCTACAAAAATACGATAAACGAATTCACAAAAAAAAACAAAAACATTTTCCGCAAACTAATACTAGTCTTAGAATTTAAAACTCCTTCCATTCGTACTAAATAAAACGCACGCACGCACGCACGCACGCACACACACGTGTGTGTGTGTATCATGTTATATACAGCTCTCTCTCTATATATATAAACACACACACACACGCGTCTATACATTGGGTATTGGGTGCAATTACCTATTTTAGTATACTTCAGTTATTTTTATATAAGATCATATATAACTATAGACAAGATGGCTTCATACCAAGAATATAAGCTTCTCTATAACGTGTATTTCATGTTATAAGCTTATATGATTCTTTTCACCTCACTCTTCCTTTTTTCTTTCCTCCACTCTTCCACCTTTTCTCTGTCTCTGATAGCTTTTAATAGCCGTTCTGCTATCAATTTATCAAAGTCTCAGGTATATATATATATACATATACACAAATGCGTGTACATGTATTCATAGGCGCATGCACGCACACACACACACAAGGTCCCATACTATACACACACACACACGACATGAGTATATATACATGCATACATATATGAGAGTGTTGTATATAGGAATATAACAGTTGCTAATTATATTCTTTGTAATTTGATAATTATGCACCTACATATATACATACATACATACACACACTCATACCTATTAATACCTGCACATATTGTTAATTCCTAATTGTATTTATATTTTTTATAGTTCTCAATCTCCAGTCTGATCTCCAATAAAATATTACGTTCAGCCTTCCCAAAACCCGTTCAATAAAGAAGTCAAAAATGCGCGTGCGTGTGTCTGTGTAAAATTATATATATATATAATGAAACACACATACACACAAACACAATGAAACAAAGAGGACAGAAACTTTAATAAGGAGACTTTGAAGAGAAAGTGTGTTATAGGAGTAACTATACGTATATAATAAAACAAATATATATATAATGAAACACACATACACACAAACACAATGAAACAAAGAGGACAGAAACTTTAATAAGGAGACTTTGAAGAGAAAGTGTGTTATAGGAGTAACTATACGTATATAATAAAACAAATATATATATAATGAAACACACACATATAATGAAAGAATTAGAGAGGAGAGAAAGAGTAATAACAATTTAAAGAGTGAGTTATAACGTTGGTTTTGTGTTCTATTAGGAGTAAATAGCATTTCATTTGATATTATCTCTTCTTGGGATGTATTGACATCTGCATAGAAATCAGTATCTAATAAATATATATATATATGCATACATATATATGCATACATATATATGCATACATATATATATATATATATATAAACATATATATGCATACATATATATATGCATACATATATATATATATATATGCATACATATATATATATATATATGCATACATATATATATATATATATGCATACATATATATATATATATATGCATACATATATATATATATATATATGTATGCATATATATATATATATGTATGCATATATATATATATATGTATGCATAAATATATATATATATATATGTATGCATAAATATATATATATATATATGTATGCATAAATATATATATATATATATGTATGCATAAATATATATATATATATATATATGCATACATATATATATATATATATGTATGCATAAATATATATATATATATATATATGCATACATATATATATATATATATGCATACATATATATATATATATATATGCATACATATATATATATATATATATGCATACATATATATATATATATATATGCATACATATATATATATATATATTTATGCATACATATATATATATATATATTTATGCATACATATATATATATATATATTTATGCATACATATATATATATATATATATTTATGCATACATATATATATATATATATTTATGCATACATATATATATATATATATTTATGCATACATATATATATATATATATTTATGCATACATATATATATATATATATTTATGCATACATTATATATATATATGCATACATATATATATATATATATATGCATACATATATATATATATATATATGCATACATATATATATATATATATATGCATACATATATATATATATATATATGCATACATATATATATATATATGCATGCATACATATATATATATATATGCATGCATACATATATATATATATATGCATACATATATATATATATATGCATACATATATATATATATATGCATACATATATATATATATATGCATACATATATATATATATATGCATACATACATATATATATATGCATACATACATATATATATATGCATACATACATATATATATATGCATACATACATATATATATATGCATACATACATATATATATATATGCATACATACATATATATATATGCATACATACATATATATATATGCATACATACATATATATATATGCATACATACATATATATATATGCATACATACATATATATATATGCATACATACATATATATATATGCATACATACATATATATATATGCATACATACATATATATATATGCATACATACATATATATATATATGCATACATACATATATATATATATGCATACATACATATATGCATACATACATATATGCATACATGCATACATATATATATGCATACATGCATACATACATACATATATATATGCATACATGCATACATACATACATATATATATGCATACATATATATATGCATACATATATATATGCATACATATATATATGCATACATACATATATGCATACATACATATATGCATACATACATATATATATGCATACATACATATATATATGCATACATACATATATATATGCATACATACATATATATATGCATACATACATATATATATGCATACATACATATATATATGCATACATACATATATATATGCATACATACATATATATATGCATACATACATATATATATGCATACATACATATATATATGCATACATACATACATATATATATGCATACATACATATATACATGCATACATACATACATACATACATACATACATACATACATGCATACATACATACATACATACATACATACATACATACATACATACATACATACATACATGCATGCATGCATACATACATACATACATACATGCATATGCATACATATATCCATACATATATCCATACATGCATACATACATATATGCATACATACATATATGCATACATACATATATGCATACATACATATATGCATACATACATACATATATGCATACATACATACATGCATACATACATACATATATGCATACATACATATATGCATACATACATATATGCATACATACATACATATATGCATACATACATACATATATGCATACATACATACATATATGCATACATACATACATATATGCATACATACATATATATATGCATACATACATATATATATGCATACATACATATATATATGCATACATACATATATATATGCATACATACATATATGCATACATACATATATGCATACATACATATATGCATACATACATATATGCATACATACATATATATATATGCATACATACATATATATATATATGCATACATACATATATATATATATGCATACATATGTGTAGATACATAGAGAACTTTATATATACATATATTTGTACATGTATATGCATGTGTGGTGTGTCTGTGTCTGTGACTGTGTCTGTGACTGTGTCTGTGACTGTGTCTGTGACTGTGTCTGTGACTGTGTCTGTGACTGTGTCTGTGACTGTGTCTGTGACTGTGTCTGTGACTGTGACTGTGACTGTGACTGTGTCTGTGACTGTGTCTGTGTCTGTGTCTGTGTCTGTGTCTGTGTCTGTGACTGTGTCTGTGACTGTGTCTGTGTCTGTGACTGTGTCTGTAACGAAATTTGGAAGAGTTGATGTCTTACCAGAGATAGATAAATAAAGGACAGAAAGACAGAAAGTATGAAAGCATAGAAGGAAAAGAAGAAACAAACAAACAAACACAAACAACATGGAGACTTGAGCTGACGATGTTTTTTTTTATTGCAATGATGAAACAACAACAAAGATGATGTTGATAAAACTAATGGAATATTAATAATAATAACAACAACAACACTAACAACAACATCGTTAATAATAATAACAAAGATAATAGTAATAACGACGACGACGACGACGACAACGATGACGATAATGGTAATAACAGCAACAATAATGGATTTCTTTGGGATCGAATTTTGGTAATTATTCTAATGGTATTAAGTTGCTTAGAGTTGATCTTGGCAATTGTACAGTGACGACTCCAATTGCACTTGAATGAGAAAGTTGGAAAAGAGCAACTTGAAACTTATTTTTCTCTTAACGATCTTTTTAAAAATGTTTTCTTCTGTATTTTTTTGTTTATATCACCGACATAGTGTAATGTTGTGGCGTTCATATTGTTTGGAAATTGTCTCGTTATTTAGGTCAGCTGAATTGGTAATTGATTGGAATAAAATGAAGGTATTTACAAGGTCGATCAAAAGAAGGAATTGATATTTTCAGTAAATCAAATTTACAAATCCTTTAATGATTTGCCTCAACTTTTTCATTTCTATTTAAATTACATTACTTCGGGTTCTCCGTAACTAAACATTGCTGTTATATTATCAATGATATTTACAACAATCGATCGATAAGAACCCAGCCTGATATCATTTGCTTATCAAAGGGGGTGGGAGTGGGTTTTCGTCAATTCGGACCAAGGAAACAATGCTTCCATTGGTCCTTCTATTGCTGATAATATCTATCGGTCACAACTCCTAGCAGAGAGAGAGTAACGTGAAATAAAGTGCCTTGCTCAAGAACATAACGCATGGTTCGCCCCGAGAATCAAACTCACAACCTTACGATTGTCAATCCAATTCTCTAACCACTAAAACACAAATGAGGAGGAGAAAGAGATGAGCCAAATCCTGCTTTGCTCATGGTCAATTTTATCCCGAAACAAACAATATATTTATGTCCCTACTGGTAAAACTAAAAATATTCTACAGCATGAGATGATGCGATAACGGTGTTTAAAATTCCTTTGGCTAGATACAGATCTAAGGTGATACAACTGGGATTTATCACAATTTTTCATGTCGTTTTTGTATTAGTTCAAGTATTGATCTTAACCTAATTCCAATATTTAGATTTGTCAGCTCTGTCAAGGCACTCCGGTTTCTTTTCGTAATAAAAATAATCTTAGTTCCACTGGTAGCTTATCATCTGACACGCCGGCTTCCAATTTTTTAATTTATTTCATAATTAAAGAATAAAAAATAAAGTTATAATATTATGTTCCATAATAGCTATTATTTAATTATAACTGCTTTTAATCTTACTTAATCAGGTGTTCTTATTTAATATGCATGAATAATTTATATGGTATTTAATCAATTGAATTCTAAAGTACAGTGGAACCTCGGCTCATGAGCTCCTCCCATCACGAACTAATCGGTTCACGAATAATTTTTCTGAACAGAAAACGTCTCGGGTGTCTCGATTAACGAACACGCAAGCCGGCAACAATGATATCTATTTGTCTTTCGTAGAGGGTCGGACGCCATGCTTTGACGCATAGAGTTACGGCCCTTGCCATTCTGAGTTCAAATCCCGCCGAGGTTAACTTTGCCTTTCATCCTTACGGGGGGGTCGATAAAATAAAGTAGCAGTAATGCACTAAGTAATTGCTGGCCTTGTGCCAAAAAGTAGAAAATTATATTTCTCTCAACATTTCGTATAAAAGAATAGTTTCGGTTTACGAACATTTCAGGCGAGCAACGGCCTTCATGAACGAAATATGTCCGCGAACAAAAGGTTCCACTATATACTATTCATATTCAATGCAAATAACTTGAACAACGGCGTGTATTTCTTTTACATATATATATATATATATATATACTGGTCCTCATCCAGAACCCCACATCTAAACCAGCTGGTTTTGACCTTCCTAGAAAGCAATGGGTGTCCCTTAATCAGATCCACACAACATAAGCTATGACAGTCCATCGTCTCAATCGATGGAAAATTAAAGACAGTCCAGCATTCAGTGCTGCATATTGTTCAGGATTGCCCCCTCCTCAGACATTACCCCAGTGGCCTGGGGGAAATCCATAATACTACAAATGACGCCTTAGTCAGGCTCACCAATCTCAACCAGCTTCTAACCATTGTGCATACATCATACGACAAAAGTCGTCTTCTACTACTACATGTTGGTCGAAACTGTGCTCCTCCTCTGACGTTTTCTTGGCGGCCTAGAGGTAATCCATAATGTTACAAATGACACCTTAGTCTGGCTCACCAATCTCAACCAGCTTCTCTAACCATTGTACCTATCATACGACAAGAAGATCATTGGTTATTGTTAGTGCAATTTCAAAGATAAATCATTGATAATGAAGATTAGCTGATCTCTTTTATCACCGAGACCTTTCCACAAAATACAATATGTCTTGGATCGACTACTCATAGGATATTCCTATAGTACCCACTACATCAAAAAGATATGGATAAACTTCCTCTTATATGTTTGTGAAATCGATATATAGAATCAATTTGTCTATTTCCAGACAAATTGCTTTGTTAATGGTACGAGACATGAAGAAAATATCCCATAAATGGATCTACACTTCTCACTCACAAGTGTCTTTACATGTAGACTGGCCCTTTTGTTTTCACGACGTTAGAATATATAAATTAATATGACTTCCGTCTGTCCGCTCGTCACACAATTTTTGTGTTAGTGTTTGTCTGTGAGAATGTATGTATATCTGGGAGTGTGTGTATTTGTAAGTGTGTGTGTTTGCGCGTTTATATTTATAAACTCATACATATAAATGTATGCAAATGCACATACACACAAGCATCAGTATGTTGAAAAAAAAAAAAAAATCGTAGTATGTTGAAACAAAATCCTAGTATATTAATAAAACAATTACATTCATTTTCACGACGTTAACCTATATTAATAAAACAGTTACATTTTTAGCAGGAAAGGATTGTTATTCCAGGGGATTCATAACATACACGTTGTCCTTAGCAAGTAGTTTATTTTGTAATATTCCTACAATATTAAACTTGAAAAATAATTTAATTTGCATGTTAGCATTACAAATCAGCGAAACTAGACGATAAGCTTATTATAAATATAAATGGTTTCGGTTATTGTATTTCTATGGAAATTTCTCAAGAAATTTTCGCTTTATATCACACAACTTTCTCCATATATTTCAGCGTCTTTCCCATTACGAGAACGAATGTATGTATGTATGTGTGTGTAGAGAGAAAGAGAGAAAGAGAGAGAAAGAGAGAGAGAGAAAGAGAGAGGGAGAGAGAGAGAGGGAGAGAGAGAGAGAAAGAGAGAGAGAGAAAGAGAGAGAGAGAAAGAGAAAGAGAGAAAGAGAGAGGGGGAAATAGAACTCCTTTTATGGCATTGTATTTAGTTTTCAATCCAACCAGAATTGACAATCTTTGTTCGTTGCTGGCATAAATGTGAAAACTTCAATATATTTTATCTAAAATGAAAAATAGTATGGCGTGGGGATGGCGGTGGGGTGTAGAGAGAATGGGATCCAGTGGATACCAATGAATAATCTTGATAACGTGAGTATATTTCATACAATATTCTGTCATTATTCCTGTTATGATTTATAGTTTGATCGACTTTTACCTGCTTTATGAAACAAATTATCAAACTCCTACCAAGAAACATTATATATATTATCAGAAACTTATGAATTCCTCATATGAAAATACAATGCTAAATTCTAAGAATAATAACGTTTCATGCAAATAATTATATTGATAGAATTCCCCCGATGAATATTGGTTTTCTTCACGTTATCAAGGAGCACGAAAACGTAGCACGAAAACGTTTGAAATGAAGAAACAAATATTGGAAATTAACTTTCTGAAAATACATCTCAATAATAATTTTCTCCATGATTTCGTTTCTAAGAAACCAAAATACACCCGTTTTTCCAAATTCCCTGAAATGATATGTTATTTAATCACATGATTGAACATGTTTGAAATATATTACTTTCATGTTTTCTTGTTATATGTAATACATACAGAAATTATTTCGTTTGATTTGCTCATCAGTTCCACATCCTCTATCTATATAAATAAATAAATGTCAGAGAGGGACACTTGAGTGAAATATTCACCAGTTTGTAAACAATTACCAAATATTCTAATCTTGAGGAACGGGAAGCTAAAGTTCCCATCGGATGTTCTTAAGAAACGGGCAGCTAAAAATCCCATCAGATGATCCAAGAGGAACGGGCAGCTAAAAATCCCATCAGATGGTCTTGATAACTCCCTTTGTCTTATTATAATTTATTAAAATATTAGTATTAGGAAAAATAAATAGTCAATTCTCTCAGAAATAGATATTTGCAGTGTAGTGAATATCTGTATGTTCATTTCTCAATAGAGGGAGAGAAATGAATAAAAAGAGAATTGGATGGAATGAAGCAATGAAACATTGCTCAAGGTTGGAGGAGGTACAAATCAGACGAAATATGTAATTGTGATACTGATATAGTGAAAACCTTTGGTGTTTGAAATATGACATAAAAAAAACAACTAGTTTAGGGTATACACAACACATTATGCGAGAGATATAAAAACAAATGTAATATATTATAAGGAAGTGAACTGTAAATGTTACAAAAGAGAATGAAATTAAAAGACAGCAATTGCTTAATGAAGGAAGTCGGTAGCATCACATTCTTGTCACAAATTCCTATATCACTGCAGACGTTATAACACCCCAAGCAAAATACTTAACTTAGCTGATCTACGGCTATATTTTTTAAAGTTATATTCAAAATCGTTAGCATTAAACGTGACTGTCTAGTTGTTTGCTGGCTTGTATGTTTATGTTGATTGAGGTTACGAGTATTGTTCTATTAAGATGTTGTAAATCCTACACGTAACGACCGTCCCTCTGGCAATGTTTACATGACAGTCAACCAATGAAAGCTTAAACAGACTGTTTCATTATTTTGATTTTGTTGTGTCTGCAGTTATATATAGTAAAAGACTTGAGTTTATTGCGGAAATTATCGGCTGGCGAAGACCAACTAATGCTGATAATCAATTTTTGGCATTCGAAAGATCGAAATTTTCACTAAAAGATTTAATAATTTTGATTATGATTAGAACCAAGACTAACTTCTTTATCAACACTTTGTGTTATCTAAACTGGAAAGTATGTCAGTCAACATATTTCACCTCGTTTACAACACACACACACACACACATACACACACGTAAACATACAGTCGCATAAAATCACACAACCGCACACATACATATACACACACATATATCCAATCCAATCCACGGCCTTCTCACTCATGTTAGAAGAAATCCCTCCCTGGTTGACCTCCATCGCTTTCTGTTTAGTTTTGGTCATGTCAGGTCTGTAGCCAATTCCACGTCAGTAAGGCTAGAAATGACAGCCAGATAACCCTCAAATTACACTTTATCATAAAATAAACACATTGGGTAATGTATTCCGGAATTCACCATGTATGAACAAAATTTCGAGATAGTCATAACTGGAATGCTTTGATCATTGGTCTGATCGACAAAATTATCCTTCGTTGTGGTGTCAAGGGAATAGGATAGTTGTACAAAACAGTCTGGCGCTTGGATCAACAATTCCATTTATCTTAAAGAAATTGCTTCACATCCAGTGAGACCAATATCTCATTTATCATGTCAATAATTCTTTAAGGTGAAGCTCATTTAGAAAGGCAAAGGTGGTCTCTTAACATTTGCTAGAACTAAGAGCCAGATCTCCCTTAAAGCTCGCTTTATTTAACAAAAACGACATTAGTTACACTGTATTTGAATAGAACATAAGACGACTAACACTGTTTTGCTTTTAACTATATTTATTCGGTAACGGGTGACATAAAACTAAACAGTAACATATTTAGAATAAAATAACATCAACTTTAAAATATACAGTAATAGACTTCGGGTTAATAACCTCCACACTGTTTTTATTATTCATAATATTTATACACCTACTTCCCTTTTTTTTCCAGCCACAAAATAAGTATTTTACGCACAAGTGACACTCATTTCACCTTTCTTTAGATGTGTATGAATCTCATTCATACTGCTAGTCAGATAAAACATTCTTGTATACACTCATTTCCTTTAATATTCTTATGGACATTTTTTTCTTCCTCTATGTTAATACGTTTATCATTTTGCCAAAGAAATTATTATCAGTAATTGTCAGTTTACCAAAGGAATTAGTGATTTATATGTTGGTTTAGATTGCATAATAATTTGAATTACTGCTTTTATAGATGTGCCTATATATCAGTATGTGTTCGTATGTGTACGTGTCTATATATGTATGTGTATACATATGCATACGTTTATATGTATATATGTGCATATGTGTATGTATATATATATATATACGTATAGTATATATATATATATATATGCGTATGTGAATATATATATATATATGCGTATGTGAATATATATATATATATATATATATATATATATATATGCGTATGTGAATATACATATATATATATATATATATGCGTATGTGAATATATATATATATATATATATATATATATGCGTATGTGAATATATATATATATATATACACGTATAGTATATATATGCATATGTGAATATATATATATATATATATATACACGTATAGTATATATATGCATGTGAATATATATATACGTATATGTATATATATATACGTATATGTATATACGTATATATATATACGTATATGTATATATATATACGTATATGTATATATATATACGTATATGTATATATATATACGTATATGTATGTGTATATATGTATGTATATATGTGCATGTGCGTTATGTGTATATATATGTGTATACGTGTATGTGTATGTATGTGTTTATATGTGCACGAGTGCAGGTTTGTAAGCATATGTATTTCATTAATAAATCATGCATCTGCGAAGTTATATTCTTCCATAATTTATTGTGTGTAGGAACATACATATATGTATATTGTACATATATATATACATACGTACATATATGAACAGATATTTACACATACATACACACGTAACCCCCCTCCCATCACACACACACACATATAATGAAAGGAAGAAAGAGAGGATGAAGAGAAGAAACAAAGAGAAGATAGAGAGAAAGAACGAAACAAAGAAAAGTGGTTATATATATATATATATATATATATATATATATATAAACGATATTTTTCTCCAATCGATGTCTATTTAGTTTTTTTCTATCTGCAGATAAAATTCTTATACTTCATAGACGCTACTTGTTTTATATTGTATTATTATAACTTGATAATGATTTGTATCAGGAGATGAGGTGGCACTCACGCCTCTACCACCACAACCACACCCTTCCCAATCTTGTTCAATATTATTAACCCAGTCCTGGACCTTGCCAAAGGATTTTAAATAGCATATGTGCTGCTCCTTCCCATTGCTGATGCCCGCGCATATATATATATATATATACGTACACACACACACACATACACACACATATATATATATATACATATATGAAAAGAGTCAGGACCACGACAGCTGAGCTCCGGCCGTTTCGGCAGCTAAATCCTAACACACACACACACACACACACACTAGAAAATGATTTTTTTTTTTTTTTTTTTTTTTTTTTTTTGTAAATGAAAAAAAAAACGAGATGTCCAAAACGAGTGAAAGTGTAAGGAAAAGAAATCGAAAATGCAACTTCGATTTCTTTTCCTTTATATATATAAAAGGAAAAGAAATCGAAAATGTTACTGGAGTCTTTTTAAGAATATTTATTTCCTTTACCGGTTTACCGGTTTCGCAGTTCTTATGCTTTAGAAAAGTAGAATTGAGATGGAGGGTTTAGTTTGTCTCGCATCTGGATAAATATATATATTTATTGACTGTTATCGACTTGTTTCGCTTTGCCTTATATCTATGCTCCATATCTTTTGCTTCTGAAAATCCTTAATTATCGAAGAAGATTATGTGCTGGCATTCCGATTTAGTGGGATATCTTCTGCAGTTTTGTGAAGGAGCTCCGGATTTGGGATATTGTGAGACGGAGACGAAAGGGTTCGGCTACAGACGTAAAATCATTAATGATGTATTAATCTAGCAAAGGTTATGCTACAAAGACAAACTAGTGAAAATAATATAAAATTGCTCTTCCAGCGTGGCTCCTTCATCAGATGGGCTGCTATCGATCGAATTATACAAAATATATATCAGAATTAATGGGTAAATACGCCAGAAAGTCTGGAATCACTGTTATAAAAGTACACTCTTCTCGTTTGGTACTGATAGATCTAGGAATGGCTTGGGATACTTGAGGGACAACGTGGAAAGTAATTTTCATCTTTTCATTGACGGATTAAATAACAGGAAAGATTTTATCCAACAGCTCCAAGCCAAACAATATCTCCAGTGGATCAATCAAATATATATATTTACACACACACACATGCATATATTTATATACATAATTATATGCATACTATATACTTTATACACACACGTACGTACGTACGTACGTGCGTGCGTGCGTGCGTGTATATATACATATATTATTCCTCGAAATTGGCTGATACATCTGAGCATCGGGTTAAACGACGCCTTCAGAGTGTGTGCACTCTCAGCCCAAATCCTGCTAAGGTCAATTTCTCTCCTTTCAGAATCAATAAAAATGAAGTGTCAATGTAAGTGCGGTGGACTAACATTTGTTAAAAGAGTCATGGAGTGATGATTCATGGTATCTGTGCGTTCTCGTTTCGAATATCAGCGGATAGTAACATCAAACAAAAAGCCGATAGTTTCCTTGGTACGATCCAAACACAGGTTCCTTTCCACACACACACACACACACACACACACACACACACACACACACACACACAGATTTCTACTATAGCAATTTGGGGGAGGAGAAAAGGAGAAAGTTGATTAAACCGGCCCCATTGCATTACTGGTACTTTATTTTATCGACCCCATTAGGATGAAAGGCAAAGCTAATCTCGCTAAGCATGATGTGCGACGCTCTACCGAGCGAGCGAACGAGCGTGCATGAAAGAGAGGTGAATCGTTTATGACGTAGTAAGAAAGTGGTATGAAACCCTCAGGTGAATTGGACAGCAGAACGTCTTCAGAGAAGAACCCCAATCCCCCAAGTATGTGTTTCGGCACTTAACTTCTTGATGGAGTATCTGTACATGGTTAACAAATATTTTTAGCAGCAACGTAGCGAAAGGTTTTTACGAGTGATTATTAAAGCCGATCAGAAAGACACAGCTGAAGCCCTCAGTCAAACATTTATGTAATCAGTAGCACTTAAGTGTTTTCTGTTTTTACTGGATTTCTTATTTGGGTTCATTGTACTAAAAGTCATATTGACTTCAGTGCGCAATAGAACTTCTCACTGTGTGTGCGTGTGAGAGTGTATGAGTGTGTGAGAGTGTGAGAGTGTGAGAGTGTGAGAGAGTGTGCGCGTGTGTGTGTGTAAGTGTGCGTGTGCGTAGGTGTGCGTAAGTGTGCGTGTGCTTTACTTTGTTTACAGGAAACTAATGTCATTGTAACCTATTCTGTCAAAAGACTCTAATGTAATGAAGTTGACAAGATCTCAGAATTACCAATCGAACTAATATGACTTTCAGCGAAATATTTATCCCTTTGGTCTGTTTAAATACAAAGCTTCTAATTTGACATTAGTTCAATATAAGGAAATAACGTTTTCATCGCAATTTACTGTTCAATATTATTCATATCTTCACAACATATGCTGCACCTGCGCCATACTTTTAGGTTCATGTGGCTCGTTATTAATTAATGTGATTGAATAAAATGACATAGTATAAGCTGAAACTGTTTTATGAACCCGAGACTGTGTTGTACGAGGGTTGGCTGAAAAGATCATAGGCTGACTATGAAGGAATAATGCTAGAGCTGTGAAATCTTGCATGCATTAATTTCAACTCTTATCAATAACTGTATTGTTTCGTTCCAGGTACTATGCTGAAAAAGAAACCTCGTTTGGTCATTCCATGAGGCGGTGCATTGGCAGAATCGCTGGAGCGTCTGACAAAGGCTTAGCAGTGTCTTGTTATGTTTCTTTAATTTCTGAGTTCAAATCCTGCTGAAGTCAACTTTACTTTTCATCCTTCCGGGATTGATAAAATAAATTACCAGTCTAGTATTGGGGATCGATATAATGGACTTTCCTACTCCCTTAAAATTTGCTGGCCTTGTGCCTAAACAAGAAACTTATGAGTATCAATACAGAAGATTAATTTATAAGCCGTGATAGGAAACTAATGAAATAGGACTGGCGAGAAACGACCAGAAAATATAGATCATAGCAATGTGATATTATTAGTGGTACGCGTTACTGACAATTAAAGCTAACAAAATGATGGAATTTATGAATGTATCTGTGTTTCCTGAAAAGTAAGATCACTTATAGTAGAGAAATTACAAGCCTGATCAACTGAAGGTTAATTATTTTTGTAATTGCATTTTTCAAAATACGATAGATGTTTAACAAAGTTTCATTGTCACTAAATAAAAACATTTTATTTTCAATATATAGTTCTCATGTTTGAGATAACTACCAGCTAGAAATAGCAGCAAACTTTCTTAAACTTATGCACTATCGCATTAGAAATTAAGGAATATCTATATTATAGAAGAGAGCCTGTTTCTCCGTCTGTCTATACATCACACACATATATAGGAGGGTAAAGGGGAGGAATGTAAAAGGGAAGAAAACCCCTTTTTTAATTGAGAGAAGCTTAAAGTTTATTGCAAGATGTAATAAGGTAGATCTTTAGGAGGAGTGGTAAAGAGGAGCTGATATGTAGATCCTTCTAACAATAAACGAACAGGATCAGGATGGACATGACTGGATCGGGGTGGCTCTGCAACTAAACATCGACAACTGATAAGACGACAACTTCAATAAATCTCAGTATCTTTCAAACAAAATTCAGAAAGTTCTGAAGTTGAATTTTAACTCTAATGTGGTTAGAAGAATAAATTAAGGAAGACATGGGTAAAGTTCAGAGTGATAACGTCGTATTGAATGGTGATGTCTTACTCTTCATTCACTTGTCAGAGATGGAATAACTTGGCAATAGCATCAAGTGTCGTAACCACCAACCTCCTGGTGGAACGGGCCCAGGCTAAGTAAACCAAGTAAACTAAGTAATTTTCTCTTGTCACTGGTAATAGGATAACATTTGTTATTCCACACTGTACTGTTCGTAATCAGTTTGTATTTGCATTATTCGACTTGAATTTTATAGTCAGTTAACATACCGACAATATTGAGCTGTGATTTGAGATAAGGGAGTGACTTATTACCCCCCCCCCCCCCCCCCCCACACACACACACACACATGTAAGGCACTAATCATCTGTGATACGTTGTGTCTTCGGAGAATTTAAATGATTAAATGTCGAGGTGAAAAGGATTTTATTACTTTTGTAAACAGTAGGGATAACAGAAACATTATGGTCGGAATTATTTACGGTTTAAGAGAAAGAACACGAAGCTAAATGTTAAATTATTAGAGGAAAATAGATCATTATTCACCTTCGTTTAAGAAACAATGGTAAACTATGTTATAAAATTAGCAAACTTTAATAGGAATAGTATACCACTAATGCGAAATTAGATTTTATATTCATACAATCTAACATTGTAATAAAGTAGCATCAAATTAAGTTTTTCATATAGTTTGGTCGTTCTCTATGAACGAGCAAGTTATATACATAGGCGGACTGTGTGAAAGAATCTTTCTCACATTCATTGTTAATCAAAGTGTTTCTCCAGAGAAATAATGCTGTCGTTGAACGAAGAATGATCGTCAAGAGAGTTAATGAGATGTGGAATTGACACAGTAATTGCTAAATCTGATTCCATAAGCTTAATTATTTCATCTGAAGTTAGCAAGCAATAAGTCAAATCACGATGCATGTGTCTACTACCCACTTACTTTGCCGAAAATAGGCAAACTTGCCATAACAGCATGCTAGTTCAGCTTCTACTAAAAGCATGTTATGGAAATACGGAAAAGAATCTCCTTTCTGCATATGAACCAACAATGTAGAGAACAAATGAAGCAACAATGTAGAGAAGCATCGTTTAGAGATCAGTTTCAAATGAGGAAACAAAAGGTTGTGAAAACACTAATTTGTAGAAAATAAACAATTCTAACTTTCATATTGTTTGCATTACCTCTAGAGTTGTAAAAATTGGCGCTGCTTTGCACAATTGATTCTTCATTTCAGAAATCTTCAACTTCAATAAACATGGCTAGATCTATATCATTGTAAATAGAGACAGAAGGTTCCGTTGGTGAAACTAACACAGATATAGAACAATAGTTTGAAAGATGCTATTACCACAATGGGTAACATGAGTATTCACCAACTACCACTGAAAGATATTCGTCTAAAGATTAGATGATATATGGTGATAAAATCTGTAATCTGATTGAACAGACGAGTTAATTCGACATGAAGGCATATATTTGGTTTTCGACATCGATAGAAAAGGCCAAAATTGTGTGAAGGGAAGTTTAAACCTACAGTGTAATAGTTTGACATTATTTTATATTTACGAAGGGGGGATTGGCAGTATCGGTAGAGAGTCGGACGCCATGCTTTGACGCATAGTTACGGCCCTTGCCATTCTGAGTTCAAATCCCGCCGAGGTTAACTTTGCCTTTCATCCTTACGGGGTCGATAAAATAAAGTACCAGTAATGCACTGGGTAATTACTGGCCTTGTGCCAAAAGTAGAAACAATTATTTTATATTTACGAAATGTATTAAACTTCAACTCAGACAGTTTGATGGTCTCCATTGAGAGTAAATAATGTCTCTAGAAGGTAGTGGCCTCATTTATATAGTCATTTCACAATCGAATAAGTTTGTTGTTTGTTTGCTTGCTTTTTTCAATAGAAGAATACAACTCGTGATGTTTGGAAATGTTGCAAGAGAAAACGCAATAAGTCGCTTTCCCTGCGATAATTCTGTTGTTAGAGCCGTGCCGTGTTTGGTACTTAAGGTTCAATGATAAATGGAATGGAGATGTCAATAACATGGAAATAAGCATGTTCTCTATCGATCTTAATAGTTTCCAAAGTAGTAAAGGTTTCTTGAGAAATCAGAAACGGTGTACCTTTCATTAAGATGTTAACCATATCAAACACATTTGTTATTTGTTATTCATTTTCTTTTAATATACTAGCAACCCATTCATTTCTGCAATTTGATTTTCGGAAATAATAATTTTAAGACATTTAAGGGAAATCAATCTGTCGAGATGGGAAGTTATTTTATGTTCTTGAATAGAATAATAAAGAAAATACAACTCACTCATCATATGTTGTATTTAATAAGGTGGTGGAATTACAACTGTTACATCGATTGGTCCTTTCAAGGTCAGATTTATTTGAAACCTATAACCTACTGGATTATAATGTTTTGCTAGATATATATATATATATATATATATATATATACACACGCACACACACATATACACACATATACATACACATACACATATATACATACATACACATACATATATATATATACATACATATATATATACATACACATACATATATATACACATACACATACATATATATACACATACACATACACATATATACACATACACATACACATATATATACATACACATACACATATATATACATACACATACATATATATATACATACACATACATATATATATACATACACATACATATATATATACATACACATACATATATATATACATACACATACATATATATATACATACACATACATATATATATACATACACATACATATATATATACATACACATACATATATATATATACATACACATACATATATATATATACATACACATACATATATATATATACATACACATATATATATACACACATATATATATATACACATACATATATATATATACACACATACATATATATATATATACACATACATATATATATATATACACATACATATATATATATATACACATACATATATATATATATACACATACATATATATATATATATACACATACATATATATATACATACACATACATATATATATACATACACATACATATATATACACACACACATATATATATATACACACACACATATATATATATACACACACATATATATATATACACACACATACACATATATATACACATACACATATATATATATATATACACATACACACATACATATATATACACATACATACATATATATACACATACATACATATATATACACATACATACATATATATACACATACATACATATATATACACATACACACACATATATACACATACACACATATATACACATACACACATACATACATACACATACACACATATATATTTATTTATTTATTTATTTATTTACAAACACTATTTTGGCATTAACCTCACATCCATTTGGCGCCAGGGTGAAAGGTTGAACTCAACATCAATTTTCGTACGCAGATTTCATGGAATATTAGAATAAGTAGTGGGGGGTTTAACAGAAATTAACTTCTATAGGAAAATAGTGAAACCACTTCAAAGTCTATCATTTTATTCCTACTCAATATTCAAACAATGATATACTCCCCTACACATTAGTCATATTGAAGGAATCTTTACATTGTTGATCGATATCCTAAATTTAGATATCTCACAGAATACACCATACGGTCTTTTAAGAAGAACACATTGGATAATGTAGTTCTGGATACACTGGCTGAAGAAGACAAGATGGTCGTAGTTTTAACATTTGATCCTGGTTTCAACAACAATAACAACAGCGACATCAAATATACTACACACAATTATTCCATGATCTTAAACTAATCTACAATAAAACACTAACAACTACAATTATACATAGCCGACGCAATACTCTCTATATATCTATTACTTCCATCCAACTGTATTTGATTAGTGGAGAGGTGTGACACCTCAAAATTATCTAATTGGTGTTCTGACATTTCAAAACATTAAAATTATATTGTATATGATCTAAATGCAATTAAAGGAAGTCTTGGATAGAAATTAACGGACATTATCACCTGCAAAGTGGCACAAATGAATCCAAAGGCCTAGTCATAGGTGACACAACAATGTTAATTAAAATATGAGCTTTACTTAATAAGAAAAAAGACACCAGTAACAATAACCAGGCTTAGATAGAGCTACTGAATGGTGGTTGGAGTGCTAAAAATAGCAACCAAATCTCCTTCAAATTATAACCCACCATTTTAAGAAACGAATGGCTCATTGGATTATGTAGTCATACATGAAATATTTAATAACTCTGGTTAACAACACATTTCAAGTGGAGATGAGTTGAGATTAAACAAGAAAAAAAACAGTTTTAATATTTGTTTCTACTTTAGGCACAAGGCCAGCAATTACCCAGTTCATTACTGGTACTTTATTTATTTATTTATTAAAAACAGTTTTAATATTGGTTTAAAATTTGTCTTGGGGTTTTCAGGAATTCGTTATTCTTTTTTAATGAGATTAGTTATTGATTTTATATTTATATTTACAATATTTTACATTTTTTTCCCCGAATATTTGTTGAGATCATTCCCCTATGAAAGTTGTCCAAACCTTCGATTGTTTTTTGTAATTCTTCATCTAATAAGACAACACAACGAACTATCACAGCCGATGTTATTAAAATAAAACATATAGAGATTAATGTAGGTGACCAACAAAAATAAAGGGTACCACATCGAATCTTCAGCTATATCATCTGCAAATCCAAAGTTTTGTGAAATCCTCCCCCCTGTTATTGACTGTGCCCACAAGATCATTACATATTTGTTTTAATAATCAGTGTTGGTCGATCTACTTAGTGTAATCAACCGTAAGCACTCCACGTCATTGATAATGCATCAGACGAAGTATCAATATTAAGAAAAAGAAGGAGAGACGGTTGCGCATATTAACCTACAGTTTATTGCTCTCTCTGTGTCATATATATATATATATATATATATATATATATATATATAAAACGAAGGAAATGTGGTAAGGAACCAGATGGACCATAACGCACCAAAGTACTCAATACTTGGGGTAGTAGAGTGGGTAATAGGAACGAGTAGGACTCCGGCGGCTGAGCTCAAGCCGTTTCGACGGCTAATTCTGGACTAAAATTAGCCGTCGTTATATATATATATAAATATATATATATATATATAAATATATAAATAAATATATAAATGTGTATGTGTGAAAGAGAGGTGTTAGTGTGTATGCGTGTATGTACTGCGATAAGTAAGCTTATGACATATGCGTGTACGCATGTTAATATTTTGGAATACACATATGTATTTTTATATTAATTACATGCAGAGAAGGATACGCACTGCATATTGACGCTGATATACTTATTATATTTTGACGTTGATATACGTATTATATATATATATGTATTATATTTTGAACATTGTTCTGTATATACTTTTAGTATATACATTTGCCGTATTCTAATTTATTCCATGATCTGCTACGTCTCATTTTATCATATAAATATTAAATATATATTATTTTATGCATTACATGTGTATAATATTGTATTATACGGCTTAGTTCCATTAATATAGCAGAAGACAGATGCAAGTGTGTGCATAATTGAGTATATATATATATATGCATTGATATAAGATTGAATGTTTGTATACAGATGTGAGTATTGTAGTTATGAAAAGTATGTAAATATGCGCTTACTTTCAAATATGTGTATGTAGGCATATATTCGGGTATGCATGTGTCAGTGTGCATATAAATACATTACTACAAAAACACGAAGAAATACAGATAAATATGAACATATTCGTGCGTGTGCGTGTGTATAAACATATATATTTATATATAAACATATTTCCACGCACATGAAACATTTTACCATTAAGTCAATAATTTAATGAACTATTTCATAATTCTTACTTTAGCTTTTGATAATTTTACACCAGGAATTTTAACATTAGTTGAAAGTTGTTTATTCGTGTGAAAAATGTGATCTCTCTGTTGAGAATTGAAAACCTCTATGATTGAGTCACAGCCACACACACACACACATATATATACTCACACACATATATACACACACCCACACACACCCACTTATATATACACATACATACATATTTATATACACCCACATGCACATGAATGAAAGAACACACACACACACGTGAGTATGTTCGTTCATTCTTTCATCTTCATATCAATGCTAGTGTTCCATTATTTCAACAAATATCCGTTACATATTGTTTTCACTGTTTTATTTGTTACTTTATATTTATTAATGACGCTTTTGTTTTGCTTTGCTTTATTCGTTTGAGACTTGCTTTTTATTTCTCATATATTCCTGTATTTACTGTCAATGTGTTCTTAGGGGATAAATGTTCTGTTAGCTTCATGAATGTTTATATTGTAGAGTTGAAGACATCGATGTCCGTTGAGATTACATAGTTCAATGATGCCAATTTGTCTGACTGAAGAATATATTAATTCTTGACTAATCACTTGTCTTGTTAAAATTGTTGAAATTTCCTTAAATATTACTAGTCCCTGACGCTTCGCCATTTCTCGTTTTCTAAATATGTATATTGGTCGTAATTACAATAGTCTGCTCTGATAACCAATTAATTCTATCTATGACATTAATTCCATGATTTATGGCATGATTATTTGTTGTGTAATTTTTCAAGTATGTTTTCATCGATATATATATTTCACTGAGTGACCTGAGCACGAGCTGTATTTGGCCAAGTTCGTATTCCAGACAGTTTACAATTAAATATCTCAGTTCAATCTAGCTATAAATGGACACCCAGAGATTTAGTGTTCACCAACGTTAGCAGTTGAGCGGATGAATAGTTATTCCGCCAACTACATCTTCCCCGTGGTCTGGATTATTATTACACATAAAATGAGAAAGTCTGTAAAGTTCGATGCGAAAATGAATTCATTTGGGAAGACAGACATAAAACTATAGATTTATTCTGTTTGTCAGTGTGTTGGAATTAGTGACTAAAAAATATGTTTCGTTTGGTAATTGTTAGTATGGTCAGGTGAATGTAATGAACAAAATACGAAAAGTTTAGCATACAGTTGACCTAAGAGGAGGGAATAAGAAGATTCTAGAGAACTGTTTGTCATGCAACTGGAAAGTTCGATCCAGTTTTAAAAAAAACAACAAAAAAAAAAAAACGAATCTTTCAGGTAGTACGTGTTGGTAACAATGAATTAGGCAACAAAGCTCTAAAAGGTAATATATGAGCAAGAACATGTTAAATTATGAAAACTCTAGTCATTGTGATAAAGCTGGACGAATTTCCCTGAAAATGATGTTCTGATTATATATATATATGCAATATTTAGTTAGTTACACGCTAATTCAACGAATAGTCGTTCCTTTGACCAAACGACTAGAACAAGCCCCAAAAGAAAAAAGAAAATGATATGACCCAATATACATATTATTATTGATTACCAACTATAAAGAGTACTCGATACTTTCCCTAGTCTGTCATGGCTTACGAGCTCTATACGGACGTTTAAATTGATTAAGTAAATAAATAATCAAGAGTTGGTTTGGATGAGATGTAACTAACATGTCTCCTAAGTCGAGTGACCTCTTCGTCTCCATTATTTTTATGAAGCGTTTGTATATATTTATATATATATACTTTAATTATTTTGCTATCGATTTCTATAATATGTAATGAATTGTGTACTGATGTCATATGTTAATGTTATGTGTCAGTTTGGTTGTTGAAGTTCAACATTTGGTAACTGTTGTGTTCAAACATTAATCAATAGATGTTATCTTTACAGATTTATGGGATTTTCTTGCAGACACCAATTGCGTTTGGAGCCCTTTAAGCAGCCATGGAAGTTTTATGAAAAAATATTTGGATAGATTAGAAACAAAAAAAAAAAAAATGTTCCTCTACAGAACAATATAGTTTATACAGAGAGTGATATATGGTTAAAAAAAATAGATAGTTCACACACATATGTAAGTAAATCCAGATTTACCTGATCATGATTAATTGGTAAGGTCATTTAGAAAAAGTACTCCAAATTACGTGTTCTGTGGGATTCACTGTTTAAATTTATATATATATACGGAGAGTGGGGGGAGAATAATAATTGTTTTCTATATGACAATACGTGTGAGTGGAAGACTATATTTAAGAGGCGGGGTGACAGACTATATTTAAGGAGGGAGAGTGAAATACTATTTAAGAGGTGGGGTAACAGACTATATTCTGTAGGTAGGAGGACGAGTTTAAACACTTATACATACAATACATAAATGGTTACTTATCGACTCCGTAAGGATGAAAGGCAAAGCTAACCTCGGCGAGATTCGAACTCAGAACGTAAAGGGCTGTAAATTTATGCTGCAAAACATGTCCGATGCTCTACTGATACTGCCAATCTACCGCCCTTGTATAATAATAATTGTTTCTACTTTTGGGACAAGATCAGTAATTATCCCAGTGTATTACTGGTACTTTATTTTATCGACCCCGTAAGGATGAAAGGCAAAGTTAACCTCAGCGGGATTTGAACTCGGACCGTAACTCTATGCTGAAAAGCATGGTGTCCGACTCTCTACTGATACTGCAATAATGATGCAAATGAGGTCAAGTTTGAAAACATCTATTCGAGATCGATAAAAAAAATATCGGTCAAGTACTGGGGGTCGATTCTTCCTCTATATCTCTTTCTGATTTCCTGCCGACCTCAGAGCTGGAGAGGAGATGGCTCCACCAAGGTTTAAAATGTCCTAGAAACGCCGTATGTCAATACGGTGCCCTAACGACACACTCAGTAAATATGGGACCATGCATGCATGTACCTAACTCTTGTTTTATTACAGGAAACTTTTGGTTTATTTCTCAAACAAGTTGAATAAAATAATAGAAATTAATAATTCAGAATAGATGAAACTTGTGAGACACAACACACACAAATAAAAATAAAAGAAATCTTTCGAGAACGCGACTGATTGATATTGAAAAGTAAATCAATGCTAGAAATAGAATAATATAAATTCACTCGACATTTCAGTATTAAACTACAAATTCAACATAGTAAATTAAAAGTTATGTGAATTAAAAAAATATAATGCTGATATATGTAGAATATACGAACATAGTAGAAAGGTAGGACGGGGTCTTGATACAAATAGAGAAGTATTACAAAGTAACAACGACGGAAAAGAAAAGTTACGACGATGTAAGTAGATAAAAACTGATTACTATAACAAGAGATCATGAATAAGACAAACATTTTTTTTTCTGTATGTAAGAAAATAAGAAAATATATACTAGAATCTAATTACAGCGAAAAAAAAAATAGTTTAAATAAGGTCAAATCAGCAGAAAATTTAAAAAAATAAATAAATAAAAATACAAAAGTAAAATGAAACTCCAAAATATATTAAATAAAAGAAAAATACACTTCATGGCCAATATATTGTAAAACTCCACTGCGAGAAAGTAAGTCAATGTAAAAGACAACAATAGCACAAAAATTCTAGATTAAAAGCAGATTCGTAAGGTCTATTAGTTACAACGGATTACTGGCTAACAATAGCGAAAATAAGTCCCCCCCCAAAAATAAAATGCAAAAAGAAGCTAACACCTCGTACATATTATGCACTCAATGCAATGACAGCATTAACTAAATCATTTCTGACTGATCAGTCCGTACAAAGACAAAATATATATTCACATATCGGTAAATATATCACTTCCACACTAAGCTGACAGGTCTATATAGATACGGAAAATAAGTATTATCACCACTAAACCCCGAACACGGCACAGATATGACGACAATATTTGAAATATATAAGCCAGGACTGACAAAAACACATTGTAAATGGTTTCTAATTTAAGCACCAAGGCCAAGCATTTGTGAGAGGGGGGATCGATTATAACGATCTGATTACTTGATTGGGACTTTTGTTTATCGACTCCGGGGTGGGCGGGATTTGATCTCAGAACATACAGAACTGGAACAAATACCACAAAGCCTTATAATGTTTTTGGCTTCGGATTTAGGCACTAAGCCAATAATTTGGTGGAGGGGAAAGTCGATAAAATCGACCCCAGTGTGTTATTGGTACTTTATTTTATCGACCCTGTAAGAATGAAAGGCAAAGCTAACCTAGGCGGGAATTAGCTCATAACAAAGAACCAGAACAAATACCACACGGCATTATAATCATATATAGGATGAGAGTCTATCGGCCCTAATATAATTCTCCATTATACTGTTTCATTTGCTTTGTTATTTCTGTTTACCTTTTGTCTTAATTCCACGACTATCCACATCTCTGCCAGTGTAATCCGCTTTCATCGAGATTCTGCATAAGTATTATAGTCATTTGGTATGGCTATGTAATTTGATATTACTTGTACAAAGTTGTTATTTTTGTCATGGAAAATTATGTGAGCCTTATCTACTATGTTGGTGTAGCTATATACTTAATTTCCATACTATTTTCACATTGTAATGTTGTAAAATATAGTGCGAAAACGACTTGAAATGAAATAAGAAGGATGTTAGACATGAAAGTAAAAATAGTTTTAATAATGATCGAGTATTTATAATTTAATGAAGTAAAACATGAACAAAAGCATAAACATCAGGACAACTGTATACACATTCCTGAAATTAACTTTATTCTGTACAACATGTATACAGCATAAAACAGTTCCAGTTGAATAATATATACCACATGGTACACTGTCTGAACAACTCGTACAACACATTCTACACAGTTGGCATTGATTAATATAACATGAACCACACACTATACAGGCTTCACAGTTACCACACCCAATCACTTTAAAGGGTTCGCACAACTTGCATTCTACGTTATAGATACCTGACACTATAAAACAAGGGACCCGAGTTGTCAACCTCATTGCGGTGGGCCCTGGAAACATAACTGATCACTGATCTCTGATCTCAATCAGGCAAACGACAACAACCTAAGAGAGCAACAGTCTCAGACACAAGAAGACGATAAAACAATCCACTCAATAAATCTTTTTGTTCGATGAGACTGGGGTCATGTTAAGTCAGTGATCCCAGAAGCATCATCATGCATAGAGCCGACCAGGCCACAGAATGTAGACAAATAAGGAGCTTCTGAAGACTAATGCAGAATGCGAAACCTTTTCGTACAGCAAATGACGAGAACTGTAACTCAACACCAGCTATACGATTGATACACACACATATGGCTCAATAATACGATGTAGTCTAATAATAGGTGAGTAGTGTAGTATTATTACAGTAGTGAAACAACAAATAGAAGCTACGGGGAAAGGATTATTGATACAGCAGACTTGTGCGCCATACTGCCGGTTTCTCAACAACGATTCCACTTTCATTTCTCAGACCATGTAATAGAAGCGAAAAAAATCATAATAGAATAAAAAACAAATTATGTAAGATGATAGATTTTCTGACACCAATTGTTTGTTGTGTCGAGTCAAAAATAATTACAAAATATTGGAAATCATCTGGAGTTTTTTTTTTTGTGTGTGTTCTTCGTGGGATGGGTGAGAAAGCTCTATTGTAAAATATAAAAAAAAGAAAACTTTTCGTTATTGTAAGTCTGGTTCAATGGTAACTACAAAGAAACATCAACAAAGATGGTACGGGTTAAATATACAGAAGAGCTCTTATTAGAGCTCATCAGCGAAGCATAATCTATCTGTTACTACCAGATCTTAAATCACTAGAAGGAGAGATACAAAGATATCGGCAACTGCAATTATTCAAAGAAAATCAAACAAGAGCTAATTCATAAGACCAACAACACAGTTATCCCAGATACAATAACAACCGCACAAACAGCAATAATAGCATGAACATCAACAACAATAATTTCCAAAACAACAGCAACACCAAGAACAGTATCAGTAACACCAACATTAGCAACAGCAATAATAACAACATTAAAAACAACATCAACGGCACCTACAAGTAGAACAACAGAAGCAGTTCAGAGAGCGCCTATGTCATCACCACATTTACTAGACATAACAGGTGTTTCTCCCTCAAATAACATCATATATTCCTCGATACTCTTTAAAGAAACCGGTTGAACTTGGTTGAAACACCTTTGAACAAAAGCTAAACAACATAGACAACAACCAATTGAATGATGAGCCAATGTGAAGGTTTCCGTGTGGTTGTACCACCTGTTCGAAATGGCAACCAATGCTTC
The DNA here is from genome assembly GCA_964016885.1 of Eledone cirrhosa. NCBI lineage: Eukaryota > Metazoa > Mollusca > Cephalopoda > Octopoda > Eledonidae > Eledone > Eledone cirrhosa. Next base: position 8,585,185 of record OZ024750.1, on the reverse strand, counting down.
CTCACATTTAATCCTCTACCATCTTAAAGTCCCCAGGATATCCTTTAAAGGGGGAATTCTGAAGTCCTAAGCTTCTTTGATCCTAATTCAGCTCGGTCTACGTTGACTTGGCGCTAAACAACCAAAATGTTTAATGTTAACATCAATAACAACTATTATAACAACAACAACAACAGGAGCAGCAGCAACAAAAAACAAAAACAGCAAGAAGGGCAGCAGCAGTAACAAGATCAACAACTACAAGATCCTCGAACGAAACAGCAGCAGCACTTCTTTTAACAATCGCAATAACAACAAAAGAAACGACAGCACCAGTTGCAACAACAACAACAGCAATAACAAAAGACATGACAGCAGCAGTTACAACAACAAAGACAGAAACAATAGCAGCTTTAGTTTCTACAACAACGATAACAAAACAGTGACAATAATAGCAACAGCAAAGCCAATAAAATCAACAGCAGCAGCGCAACAGTAGTCACAACATCAAAATTAACAGGTGCATTTTCCCTACAACTGCAGCTAGCCGTCGTGTCATTTATTGTAGTTACAGCTCTAGTGACATCTACATTACTGATTCTACAAACACACACAGATATATATATACACACACACACACATGCATATATATAGATATGTGTGTGTCATCTAAATGCATACAATCACAAGCAGCCCAACATATATATGACTGATAAGTTTCAAAAGGCCGGTACAATGTGGTAGAAATATATAGATATTTAAAGCAGAAAGTATAACAAATAAAACAAAACAAAGTAATGCTTTACACAGTATACTTCAAATGCTATTTTAAGGCTATTACCCTCTCTCTCACTCTCTCTCTCTATATATATATATATATGTGTGTGTATATATATATATAAGAGAGTATTGAAGTTTGCTTGAAGCATTGTGGAATAATAAGATATATTTTCTTTTGGTCGTTTTGGAAGCCTCAACAATGCAGATGGGTAATTCTCCAGGTAACAAGATCCGGTGGTGGAGAGAGAGATGTAAGTGAATGTAGAAAGATATGTATAGTGTGTAGAAGAACGTAGGAAAGAGCGTAAGATATATATATATATATATATATATAGGATGTATGTGTGTGAGTTTATTTATATATATATATGTGACTAATTTCTGCACAATTTCCATCAACTGTACTCTGTGAAAGGTATCACTTCAGCTTTGTAGAGAGTTAGTAAATATGTTGTGGCTTTGAGGAGGAAACCCAATTTTTACATGATGATGTGTCTTCGTTAAAAGGAGGGCCGCAGTGACAAAGAAACCTAAATTGTGAAGAGACCTAGATGTTTTAGTTACATGTTCTTCATGGTTTGTGAAGTGGTTCATTGATATTATTTTAACTTGATATAGCTACGGCCCTTTCCATTCTGATTTCAAATCCCGCCGAGGTTAACTTTGCCTTTCATCCTTACGGGGTCGATAAAATAAAATACCAGTAATGTACTGGGATAATTGCTGGCCGCGTGCCAAAAGTAGAAAATTATTTTAACTTGATATGTGTAGTGATCATGCCTTTATGCTGTTGAATATGACAAGACTATTCATGGAATCAGTGCAGACATTGGCAACACGTACTGATGTGTACATATGTACATACACTTTGATATATAGCAATGTAAAAGTCACACGAGCGTATGCAAATATAAAGGTATGTATATTCATGTACATACGATACATTCATACAAATGTAAGTAATACATATATGCAAACATTTGAATTCATATGTATATGTACATAATAGACACATGCAAACACTTGAATGCATATATACATGTACATAATATAAATGTAAATAATATACACAAACAAACATACTTGAATGCATATAATATAAATGTACATAATATACACATGCAAATATACTTGAATACAAATCTAAACAAATACATGCAAGTATATACGATTACACAGAAACAGTGAACTCTGATTTATGCGAACCGGTTAACCCTTTTCCTATACACTGAATAGTGACCCACACTGAAATGTTATGATGCCAATGACGCCACAAAGTAAAGGGATTTCTTCCAAGAATTATTTAGCTTGCCATATCAGTAATGTTATCTATGATTGGTCGATGTATCGTGCATATATATCAACCTGTCTCTTATACTTTAACCCTGTCACGTTTGTTGTTGTTTAAAACATCTACCTATCTATCTATATATATATCTACTATACAGTCCAGATTCTTTAACCCTTTAGTTTCCAGCCCAGCCCAAAACCGACTCTGGTACTGTGAAACAAAACCACCTACTTTAAAGGTTTCCAATTTAAATTAAAATCTTCCATGATAATTTTATATAAGAACTATTCATAAAATTACAATCTTAGTAATGAAATAATTAATAATTTTAGTAAGACTTCAAAATACTTCATTAACAAATTGAAATAGAGTGTATATAATTAGAAATTATACTTTGACGATTGTATACCTACACATACATACATTCAGAGTACTAAACATATATAGCCTGTATTCAATACAAGTGTGAAACATATATAGCCTGTATTCAATACAACTGTATCCAAACGAGTATCCTCCATCACCAACTGACTTGCCCTCCGTCTCTTGGTCCCAGCCGACAAGATGGAGAATGCATTTCCCTGGAGGACGACGAGGGAGACGCGCTGAAACAGTCACTCCACCTCGCGGGGTTCGCTTTACATGTAGGGCGGAAGGGGGACAACCAACCGCGCTCCGATAGCAAAAGAAGTTCATGAAAGGGTTGATATTCTCCTCTCCTTCACCACAATAGTTTATTGACGTCTCATAAAACCACACAAGCTTAGCAATGACATTTTTAACTTTCAGAATAGGCGCCGCAGCTGCGTAACTTTAGATTAATCAAATATCAGTGCAAATAAATGAGTTCGTCGCAACACACCGTCACCAGTTTTCTCGGATTCCAGAATTTAACCCATTTTAATATTATATTAATGAAGAGATAGTTTATTGTCCAATTTAGAATTTTATATACAAAAGCAGTGATTAACATTGTGATAGCTTAGTGAACCAGTTGTTAAAATATTGGCAGGCTACCACTGTAGGTGAGAGAGAGAGAGATTGTGTACGTAAATATATATTATATATGTTCACATCCCACACTCGCGTACAACTGTTAACACACACACTCGTATATATAAACATATATATGTTCGTTCAATATACGTACGTATAAAAGCACACACCATTAAGTATATTTCAAATTCTATAACCTGCCATATAAAAACTCCCACACAAATAATGGTATACACGACTAAACAAACACCAGTACATGTACCATCTCTCATAAATACTATATATATATATATATATATATATATATATGTGTGTGTATGTGTGTGTGTGTGTGTGTGTGTGTGTGTGTGTGTGTGTATGTCTGGTTCAATCGGGGGTACACATATATATATCGGGGGTACACATATATATATATGTGTGTGTATGTGTATGTGTGTGTATGGTTCAATCGGGGTTAACCACAGTAAGTAAGGTACTCAATACATAGCAGAGTATAAAAGTTTTAATATAGAAGAGCTTCTACAGGACTAGAACTGTTTCATTCGTGAGAAATCATCAGAGCTTCCTGATGATTTCTCACGAATGAAATAGTTCTAGTCCTGTAGAAGCTCTTCTATATATATATATATATATATAGAATGGGTGTTCAACTGTTTCAACGATGAGTGTTACCGTTGTTTCATCTTCGGAACACCCTACTCTTGGAATTAACGTTTAAGTGGTTGAGTATTTCAGAGACATATACACCCTTAACGTAATTCCTGAGGAGTGCGAGCAAAATATTATGTCTGTGACAAAGCTGTCTTTATTTTCGAAAATTTGGATTATCATATTTTATTTGAAATATTTTTTCGGGCAAAACATCTTAAAGATCACAATAAATAATATATGAAATTAATTCATGTTTACAACGAAACTATAACCAAAGACCATTGTTAAATAAAAGGACTCTCCAAAATATCGTATATCTTATATATACTTGTATATGATATATATTACAGTAACTGACTGCAGTTCAAAGACTAAAACCAGTTAAAAGAATATCTTTCCGTACATAAGTTTATGTGTCTAGCACTCACAGGTGTAAAATATGTATGATGCCTATATCAGCGGAGAAGACAAAAAGACGAAGGTTTAATAAAAGAACAAATAAGTACTGTTTGAAATGTAGCGATGAACGATTAATATTGGAAAGCAGCAGGGAGCCGAAAATTTCTCGATATTTCCGACTTTTTTTTTTGCTTTTTAGTGTTAATCTTGATATTTCACCAATTTTCTATACATGCATTAATTTCCTGCTAAAACTTGCTCTTTGTGCAGCCCGTTAAAAAAGGCTACATACCAGTCAGTTAACGGCTGGAGGTGTTAGAAACATTAGGTATTGTCCGCAAAATGGATATTAATATATGTATAAATTTATATTAAAATGAATGGAATCATTTTATTCTCCAGTGACCTTTTAGCCATCGCTATATATATATATATATATATATATATATATATATATATATATATATATCAGGTATATATATATATATATATATCAGGTATATATATAGACCGGTATTCCAAAATAATTATAAAAGACTTATGAGAAAATATGGAAATAATATTTAATAAAAAATACAAAATCAAACCGTAACTATATACCGCAAGTGGTACTGTCAATCTATTATATACACATATATATATATATATATATATATAGTTATAATAATATTGCCAGAAATAATAACAGAACACACTCACTGTTTGGTTGGTTTTTGCTTCTGAATCTTTTATATCTTCATAGTTAATTTATTTGGCAATCAACGTTTATCATTGATTGACCAACGGTTAAAAATACAGATATAAATATATAGTCTATCAAAGTTCTTTCGTTGCACATCTGCATCATCATCATCATATATATATATATATATATATCAGGATAGAACCAGTTTGAAACTAGTAAGACCATTACGCAACAGAGTACTTGATACTTGGGGAAGTAGAGTATGGTTATATTGTAAAGAGTCGCAACCCGACGGCTGAACTCCGACCGTTTCAACAGCTAGTTCTGGAACTAGCTATCGAAACGGCAAGAGCTCCGCCATCGGGTTCCGATTCTTTATAATATATATATATATAGGAAAAGAGTGAGGACCCCGACGGCTGAGCTCCAGCCGTTTCGACAGCTAGATCCGAATCTAGCTGTCGAAACGGACGGAGTTCAGCCGTCGGGGTCCTGACTCTCTTCCTATTACCCACTCTACTATCCTAAATATTGAGTACTCTGGTGCGTATGGTCCACCTGGTATCTTACCACATATCTTTGTTATATATATATATAATAGATTGACAGTACCACTTGCGGTATATAGTTACGTCCCGTACGGTTTGATTTTGTATTTTTTTTATTAAATATTATTTCCATATTTTCTTATAAGTCTTTTATAATTATTTTGGACTACCGGTCTATGCTTACTCTTGTGGATGAAACAATGATAGTGACGCATTGATGCAGCATTTTGTAGTGGGCAGCAAAAGATCATAGGAACCATGATATTATAACTGATAAAATTATCATCGCCGGATTTAAAATTGTTTAACACTAATTTCCGTATTACTTTTATAGTTTATCTCACCTCTGCTCTATTCGAGTGTAGAATTTGTATTTTAGTATTAATAAACCTTCCTTCTTTAACTTTCTGGCTGTGTGTGTGTGTGTGTGTGTGTGTGTGAAGAAAAAGAAGTGTGTGTGTGTGTGTGTGTGCGTGTGCGCGTGCGTATGTGTGTGTGTTTTAACTAATATATCTATTTTTTTCTTTTGTTTCATGTTCAGTATTGTAATGCGCTGTGCTAATACATATACAAACACAGGTGCAAACACACTTACAGACATACACACAGACATACACAGACACAGACATAAAAAGGTATCTTCTCTTCAACAAGCGCACACATTCTATACATATGCATACATAAACATACAAATATTTTAACATATAACAGTATACATACTGTTATAAACATAGACATGTATTAACACCAAAATACTCACACAGACATATGTCGAGAGTTTAATTAGAAGCTACAATGTTACTTCTATTCTTCTCAATTAAATAAACAATGACTGGGTGAAAATAACGCCTGGAGTGAGGGAATTAGCTGATACTGATGTCATAAATATGACAGAAGCAATTCCGAAGACCCGTATTCGGTAGAGATACCTCCTAGTGAGGTAAAGGTAAAGGTAAACAATAGCCGGAGTAAGGATACATCTGATAAAGAATTAGTCGACATAGATGTTGTTTAGTTCCTTATTAGGTGGGTCAGGCGGAAAAGGAATAGCCCATGACCTTCACAGGCCCTTCCAGACCGGAGAGACCAATGCTGTTTATACTGATGCAGGTGAATTCCTTTGAGAAATATATAAGTAGGGAGAGACTGCCAGATGGTCAACATTCTATGCAGGAAGCACTAAAGATAATGGTTAGGATGCAGCATGACTAATGAGAGGAAGAAAGACGAATGAGTCATGAGTATATGTCGTATGTTGCTGTTGGTGGGTTTGGGTTCCAGGTCCCCTCTAATGATCGACTACACCTACGAATAAAAGCATTTTTAGCAATGACGTGACGCCCTTTTTTCAGGTTTATCTAGGACTACATTATCAAATGGGCCCTTTCATATTTAACACAGCATCGTGTGAATTGAAGTGGTTTTCGCTACTATTTCTTGCAGGTCGCACGAGAGTATCGAAAGACTCCATTTTTGGAATTCAGATAAAAAAATATATAGCCGGACAGAAAGAATATTTGGGAAAAAAATTAACACACATTATTGCAAGGATTGCAGCGGACGTAGATTCCCAAACTCGGTTTTTGGTGGAACGATATTGTTATCTACACTATAGCCATCTTCAATAGGGAATTTTAACGTTGGAACAGGACTACGTATTTGGGATGAGGAAACAGTCAACTATATCAAAACCCTAGGACCTGACCCGTATGCTTGTAACAGAGTGGACATGCTAACGACATCCAAAGGTATACTTTATTTTGTCAACCCTGGAAAAATGAAAAGCAAAGTTATCCCGGAAAGGATTTGAACTAAGATAAGAACTCATACCATAAAGGACCCTAACAGAATACAGCAAGCCATTTTGTCCGACAATGAAACATGTTAACCAATCACAGGCCTAAAGCGCATCTCAAATACTCATAAAGTCAAGTTAATCTTATAGAAGAGAAGTAAATACAGTGAACAGACAAATTGATCAATTCTTCCGTACTTGACTTGTACATATTGTATTGATCTAGTCACTCCCGCAGAGCTTCTAACTTCGGTAGGATTTGAAATCAGAAACTAAATACTGCTAAGTATTTAATCCAGCACTCAACTGTTGATTCTGACGATCTGTAGAGTGGGGCGCATTGCATCACATAGACACGTAAAACACACATATCACGCATACAAACATACGATATATATATATATGCTAGTGTATATATATATATATATATATATATATACATACACACACAGATAGATAGAGAGAGAGACAAGCTCACATATAAGTAGTCACAATTTCATATTCATAAATATATATATATATATATATGTATACATATATACATACGCTCATATATATATACATACATACATACATACATACATACATACACATATATATATATATATATACAAAGTGAAATGACTAAATATATATATATAGTTACACACATACATCGGTACATATACGCACACGTACATACATACAGACTACATATATACAGAATCCAAAGAAAATTTCTGACAAGTTTCTTAAGTTAATTTCTCAATATCCCTCCTCCCACCCTTACTCACTACACCTCACTCCCACACACAACTCATATCTAATTACCCCCCCCCCCCTCCTCCTACAGCTCACCTCTTTCCTTCCCTCTCATATCCCCATGTATATGTATTTGTGTGTGTATGTGTGTGTCTATGTGTGCCTGTGCGCGTGTATGTATGTATGTATGTATGTATATATATAGACGCACACACACGTGTGTGTATATATATATATATATATATATATATATATATACACCTGCGTGTGCGTATATATATATATATATACATACATACAGACGCGTACGGGCACACACACATACACACACAAATACATATACATGGGGATATCAGAGGGAAGTAAAGAGGTGTGTGCGCGTGCGTTGTGTGTGCGTATATATATATATATATATATATATATACACGCACCTCACACACACACACATACAGTACATATATACACACACACCTCCCCACCACCACGACATTAACCAGCCATACTACTTCTCCCCCTCTCTATATATCTTGTCTCCTGATTTTCTGCCTGTCTTCCATTCAAACATTCAAGTCTTCACCTTTTCCTTCTTTCTCTTCCAATATATCTCTCTCTATTTCTAGTCCCCCCCCCCCCACACTTCTCTCATTCCTTTCTCTATCATGCCACCCCTTTCTTCCTATCCCTCTTTCACATATTCTCTCTATCTCTTCATTCATGTTTCTCTCTCACAATATTTCACTCTCTCTCTCTCTCTTTTTCCCTGTTTATCCTTCATTCGCTCTATGTGCCTCTATTCATCTATCTGTTTGACTGTCTATATATATCTCTCTCTCTCTAACTATCTCTATCTGTTTGATTGCCTGTTTATTTCTTCCTTTCTCTATCTATCTACCAATCTCTCCCTCTGTTTGACTGTCTATTTCTTTATCTATCTATCTACCTATCTCTCTCAAACTAACTATAACTATTTGACTGTCTATCTGTCCATCGGTAGGACCTTCCGCCCGGGACCGATGGACAACTTCCAAAAGTCCCTGGCCTGGCAGTGCTACCGAGGAGCTCTACCAGTTCGAGACAAGCTCTACAGACACGGCCGCCCGAGCAGGGACCCTTCGAAAAAGATCTGTCCGAGATGCGTGCGAGACGAAGAAACCGTCGCGCACGCATTTGTACACTGCCCGGGCGTTACCGACCTGTGGGGCTATGTAGAAAGACTATTGTCGCGGGTGGGACCAATCCAGTTGACCACCGAGTCCATTGTCATGATCAAACCGCCACCCTCCTTCAAAAACGAAGGAGAGGCGGTTTTTCTATGTGTTATGGCTATGGTGAAAGAGGTTATATGGTGGACGAGGTTAAAAGGGCTGAGGTCAGACACCTTTCTCTCCGGCGAACAACTGATTCGTTTTTTCAAATATCATTTTGGAAGAAGAATCAGGATGGAGAGAGAGATGCTGTGCCCCAGCAAATTTTATGAAAGGTGGATAAATGTGGCAAAGATGGCCCGAGGGGTTGGGCTTTCTTTCTATATAAGCCTGTAGGTTGAGGAAAAAGAAGAGAGGAAGGGAGTACTCACTCTTGGTGCTCCTGGAGATGAGGGTTGTACATTTTTTTCGGGGTGTGTACAACCCCTGTGTAACGCCTCCCCCCTATTGGGGATTTCAATTGTTATTTGTTATTTTATTAATAGCTTTATTTTCATATACCTGTATGTAAACTCCATTTGTATTTGTCCCCTTCCTTTGTGCCCTTGTGGCTAATAAAGAAATTTATCTCTCCATGTCTGTATGTTTTGTTACACTTTACGTTTTCTTCCTTCTTTCTCTTCTCTTACTTTCTCATCTTCCTTTTCCTAATCCCCCTCCTTCAACTCCATTACTCTCTCAACTACCACCTTCTCCTCCCACACAAAATTTTGTTTTTCTTTAGTTGGTTGCTTTTCTGTCTTGCCGTTCACTTTCGAACTACTCTTCTTCCGCTTCCTCTCTCTCTATCACCCCCAAGCCTCTCTCTCTCTCTCTTATAATTACTTACTCATTAACAACTGTTACAAGCGTGAGAAAAGACACTTTTGTCTTTTCATCTTTTCTCGCAATAGACTCGAAACACACACACACACACACACACACACACACACACACACACACACATATACATACAAATACCAAACACACACAAACATACATACATCTTATATATATATATATATATAATAAATAAATACACGCACAAAACACTATAGTGTGTGTGTGTGTGTGATATACACATCCACACACACACGCACACATACATCTATTTATATATATTACTCTTATATTGCACTGTCATTAGAGTGCGGTCATGCTGGTGCACCGCCTTGGTTTAGTCAATTATATCGAAACAAGTACTTTTATCGATCTCTTTTCTGTCGAACCTCTAAGTTAGGAGACAGAAACACATGCAAATACGCACACACATATATATATATATATATATATATATACACACACACATATATATATACCTACACACACATGGTACATAAATGTTACACACACACACATTTCAACATATATGCATACAATTCTAAGGCATATATCTCCCCCTCCCCAATAAGCACACACACACACACACACACACACTTATACATTTTGCACGCCTCTTTTCTGTCGAACCTCTAAGTTAGGAGACAAACACATGCAAACACACACATATACACATATATATACACACACACATATATATATATATACCCACACACCCACACACACTACATAAATTTTACACATACACATACAATTCTAAGGCACATATCTCCCCCTCCCCAATAAGCACACACACACACTCACTTATACATTTTGCACGCCTCACGCGATTGCGCGCACAAAAGTTTGGAAATACAAGCCACATGAACACATGAAATTCCGGTGATCTCGCATTCCATTGGATGTTTGGAATTATCGGAAGGAAGAACACAATGCTGAATAAACAAATATATCAATAAATACAGCAATACACATATATAGAAATAGAAAATAAAAGAAACAAGAATTCTTTCTAAGGAATCAGAATAAGAAAGTAGCGAGATGTCTACAAAATATATTTGAATTATTTTGGTATGGAATGTAAACCCACGTTAAACTTCTACCACTGTGTGAATTGTTCTTATTAGTGTTGTTGTTGTTCGTTTTGTTGCTGTTGCTACTGTTGTTGTTGTTGTTGTTGCTACTCTTGTTATTACTGTTGTTTTTAGTGTTCTTTCTGTTGCTGTTATTGTTGTCGTTGCTGTTTATTCTGTTGCTGCTACTGCTGTTATTAGTGTTGTTGCTGCTGCTGCTACTGCTGCTGTTCTTTCTGTTGCTGCTACTGCTGTTATTAGTGTTGTTGCTGCTACTGCTGCTGCTCTTTCTGTTGCTGCTACTGTTGTTATTAGTGTTGTTCGTTTTGTTGCTACTGTTGTTGTTATTACTGTTGCTGTTGCTACTGTTGTTGTTGCTACTGTTGCTGTTGCTACTGTTGTTGTTGCTACTGTTGCTGTTGCTACTGTTGTTGTTGTTGTTGCTACTCTTGTTGTTGCTACTGTTGTTGTTTTTAGTGTTCTTTCTGTTGCTGTTATTGTTGTTGCTGCTGTTGTTCTTTCTGTTGCTGCTACTGCTGTTATTAGTGTTGTTGCTGCTGTTGCTGTTCTTTCTGTTGCTGCTGCTACTGTTGTTATCATTGTGGTTGTTCACGCTGTTGCTGTTCTTTCTGTTGCTGCTGCTACTGTTGTTATCATTGTGGTTGTTGTTCGCACTGTTGCTGCTACTGTTGTTGTCAGAGTTATTGCTGCTCTTTTTTCTTCGGGAGGTTCAGGATTGGTGGGGGTACCTGAGTCGCCCCTGGGTGGTTTCACCCCTATTGGGGGAATTTATTTTGTTATTTTTATACAGTTTATTTTATATTTTTTTCATTGTTAAATTGATTTTGTTGTGCATTTTTACTCAATCTTATCGTAACCCCCACTGTCCCTGTCTTTGTATTGTCCCCTACATATCGGCCCTTGAGGCCAATAAATAAAATCATTATTACTATTATTAAGAGTGTTGTTGTTGTTGGTGCTGCTGCTGCTACTGTTGTGTTTCTTGTCAGTGTTGTTCTTGTTACTCTTCTTTCTTTCTCCTCCTCATTATTATTATTATTATTATCAACAGTGTTGTTCATGTTATAGTTATTGTTGTTGTCGTCATCATCGTTGTCACATCGCCGTCAGCAGATCTGTATTGCGCAGGCCTACGGCACACTGATTGGAGAACGGTTCCAAGCTGTACACACCTTCCTTTCTGTAAACATTCAACACACACCCTACACTTGTTACTCTTATACAAAAATTTAACAATTTAAAAAAAATCTATGGTCAAAAGTTTTTTTTCCTTTTCTTTTCTGGTTTTTTTTTTTTTTTTTTAGTTTTTGTTGGCGTTGTTTTTTTTTTTATTTAATTTCAAAAAAACTAAAAAGAACAGGTTTTCTGCGGTGTTTATATAGTTACAACTTTCAACAGACTAATAGGATCTCGACAGAGCAGTTCTCATCCCATTACAAGTTGCTGAAAAACTCCCAAACTGGGACTAAATACACACACACACAAACACACACACGTACACATATGTCTGTTTTATTCATAGTTCTCGGTGTATTGGTAATTATGTAACCTGCACATACACACACAGACACGCACACACACAACACACACGCATATATAACGAGTCATTCTTTCTTTATACAGATCACCCCTCTCCATTAAAAATCTTGTTTAGTTTATTTCTAAAATAACTTAAGAACACAAGAGTTACTAAAACAAAGCCCCCAAAAATTTAACCATGTGCCGAGTCTTGTTTCTACATGGACCAACAGGCATTTAGAAATAGCAGCCAAATATCACTTATATCATAACATAGCATATTTAATAATAATAATTATTATGTTATAAAAAAAATTATATCAAAAGAAAAAGAAAATATGCGGCACATTCAAAAGTGTATTCCTAGATACACTATGTCTGAAACATAAAAAAAGGCGGGAATAATCACAAATTGAATGACTTATCATATGACAGCTCTGTCAGAGCTAACCTGGGACTAAATAAAGGCGATCACTGGTGAATAATGGAGCCGGATTTTATGGTTTATATTTGAAGATTTCTCAGAAGTTCTATATGTATCTACTCCTGGATTCTATACATACTAAATACATTCTTTATTCAGTTGGATAACATGCGAGAGAGTTGAAACTACCGTTCTGTCGGCGAGAGATCGTACAACCGGGTGCGATACCCCCATCAAACTGCTCACCTAGAAATTATGAGACAATTCCACGGCAAAGGTAAGTAGAAATTTGTATATTGTTTATATTTATAAATATACATGGATGACGTGGGGTGATATGTGGTGTGGCGTAGTAGGGAGCACACTCTACCTGGTCGTTTGATCAATTAGAAATAGCAGTCATAAACCACGTCAATCACACTCTAGAATGGATGTATAAGAGGAAAGATATATTGATTAATGTTGTAGTCACACACACACACACACACATATATATATATACATGTGTGTGTATATACATATATGTGTGTGTACATGTATGTGTGTGTGTATATATATATATACAAATACACACATACAACGCCTGACTGCGTACCGGGTAGTTAGATGGTTGGTATATTTGTATGAACACACGTTTATGCGTGTGCATGTGTGTATTTGTTCATATGCATACACGTTTTTATATACATATATTTACTTGTATATTCCAATATATATAATATATATATACATATAAATTGTAAGTTTGAAGAACAGTCAGATAATGTGTGTGTGTGTGTGTGTGTGTGTGTGTGTGTGTGTGTGTGTGTGTGTGTGTGTGTGTGTGTGTGTGTGTGTGTGTGTGTATAAATTTACCTAATTTTTCTTTAGTCCGACCCACACGGGTAATGGTAGCCCCCACTCCTATATGTATCTATGATTATGTTTAAATATATATATATGTTCTTTATGACCGTTATATATATATATACACACACACACACACACACACACACACACACACACACACACACACACACATACAGGGAGTGAGACATAAGAGCGATAGAATTATTCATGGAATGGGTATCCGTCGGTTTCGATGATGATTGTTTGATCTATTCAATTAACGGGCCAGCCTGTACATGAAATTAATGTCGAGATGTGCCTTCATATACTTCTCTGTGAAATTCAGTTACAGTGTGTGTGCGTGTGCGAGTGTGTGTGTGAGTGTGTGTGTATGCGTGACAAGGATGCTCACTTCAATTATAGGTATACAAATTATTTTGACACCTGCATGAAATTAACTACGTTAATCAATGACACAATGTGACACCGGTAATCAAAATCCTGACCTTACGATCTTGAACTCAGTTCTCTAACCAATAAGCCATTCCCCTACACAAATTATATATCTGTACATACACACGCTTAAACACAAAGTTAAACACACACATACATACATACACACACACATATATACATACAGAGACACACATACATATATATATGTGTGTGTATACATATGTTTATGTGTGTGTATATCTGTGTGTGTGTGTATATATATATATATATGTGTGTGTGTGTATATCTGTGTGTGTATATATATATATATATATATATATATGTGTATATCTATATGTGTATGTCTATATATATGTATATATTTATTAGGTGTATATGTATTTCCCTTGGGAAGACCTCACCAATTACACTAATGATGGTTTTTCAAATTACCGTTGTAATTTCAATTTATTACCACATATCTTACAAACATCACTTTAATTAAGTTTGTAAAGAGTGATATAAGTATTCACACTTATCTGTGTAGGTATTCAGCTATCTGTTAGTGTTGTTCATCTTGAACTTTATATATATACGCAAGTGTATGGTATGCGTGTGCGTGCGTATGCGTGTGCATGCGTATGTGTGTGCGTGTGTGTGTGTGCATGTGTATCAGTGTGTATGTGCGCATGCGAAAAGTGGACGGTAATAATACAACATACGCTGAAGTACAATGAAGATATATTAATATATTAGTTTCATGCTTTATATAGTAGTAAACGTCTTAAGTTTCAGATGCTAGTCCTTCATCAGAAAATAGAATGAGAAATTAAAGAAGAAATAGAAAGATAGAGGAGAGTTAGCAGGGGTAGAAACGAAAAAAAGCGGGTATATTCCTCTCTCTCTCTCTATTATATTTATATATAAATATGGTGTGTGTGGGGGGGGGGGTAGACTGTTGGGATTATAATAGTGAGGTTATGAATTCGATTCCATGACAGGGTCGTACTGTGTATCGTTAAGCAAGGCATTTTATTTTACGTAGCTCCAGTTCCCTCAGCTGAGAAAAACGTCCTTAGATAATATTGGGGGCGTGAAGAGAAACTGGTATGCATAGGCGACAGCTAGTCTTTTACAATGACATCTTACTCTGCCTGGTTTGTACCTCGGAGGGAAAATTTCTAGGTGCAAATCCGGTGGTCATTCGTGGAATGACTTAAATCAAGTGCCTTTTGTGGCCGGACTTACAGAGGATTACCTGAGTGTCAAGCAAAATATATTGTTGTATTTACATACGGCTCTCTACGTTCTGATTTCAAACACTACCAAGACCGAGGTTTATGACAATAACTTGGAACGAAACTAATACCACAGACTTTTCTCCGACGTTCTAACGATTCTGCCTTTACAATATGGTTTCAAATTCTGCTGTAGTAAATGTTCCCTTTCCTTCATACAAGGTCAATAAAAAAAGTACTAGTCAGGTACTAAGACCGATTTAATCGACATACCCTTTCTTACCCACACTCAATTGTTAGATTTGTGCTTAAATTAGAAACCATTTGACTTTATTTTATCGACTCCGTAAGGATGAAAGGCAAAGTACCAGTAATGCACTGGGTTATTGCTGGCCTTGTGCCTAAAGTAGAAACAATTATTATTATTTGGCTTGGCAGTATCAGTAGAGGGTCGGACGCCATGCCTTGCAGCATAGTTACGTCCCTTTATGATCAGAGTTCAAATCCCGCCGAGGTTAACTTTGCCTTATATCCTTACGGGGGTCGATAAAATAAAGTACCAGTAATACACTGGGTTATTGCTGGCCTTGTGCCAAAAGTAGAAACAATTTGCATTATTTTGAAGACATTTGAAACGATGAATAGTATATAATTAAGCTCTTTTATGTTCTGAGTTCAAATCCCTAGTTAAAGCAGGGATTATGAATACCTGTGAGGAAGGTCAGTACAAAGATATTTAAAAACAAGGAGTGGGTGTTATCCAATGAACATATGTAAAATTGTTATAAACATTAAAACAAAGCATAGTATATATTTAAATAGATACTTAAAATCTAAAATTAAAGCAAAATAAAATTTAAACAATGATGACACAATTTATGTAACCGACCCACGCAAGTGTGAAAATCTTCATCTCAGACAGATTAGGACTCCTGTTAACTCTCAACATCTTCCCCTGCCTTATATATATATATATATTTCTTCGTTTTACTTATTCGTTCAAAAAACACCTATGAGCAGTTTTGGAATGGCGCCGGCGAAGAAATGACTCACATTTTGGTGATGGTTTATATAAAGATATTTACAGTCTTGATAGAAGAAGGGTACTATCGATGCGTCGGGTGGTTCAGGATTGGTGGGTACCCGAGTCGCCCCTGGGCCTATATGTAGGCCCTTGTGGCCAATAAAGAAATAATAATAATAATTATTATTATCATTAAAGCGAGGCATTGGCATAGTCGGTAGGACATTGGATGTATTCGCAGTATTTATTCTGGCTCTTTACATTCTGAGTTCAAATCCCATCTAAGTCAACTTTACCTTCCATCCTTCTGGGGCCGATAAAATAAAGTACAATCTCCCCTTCCCCAAAATTTGCTGACCTTCTGCCTAAATTAGAAACAATTATTAATACAATCCTGTTTTCCACAGGCTCCACGTAATAGGAGATTTCGTAATCTTGTTTATCCGTACGGAATTTATCCCAAAATAGTTGTCTGTATCCTTCATGTCTTATACACTTCTCCATTTGTTAAGCAAAGAACTGTGAACCTCATTTTGGCGTAGAGGTTGGGGAGGGGTTCCTTCTCACACATTTTGCTCACCTTATCTTGGAGTGTTGAAAAACTTTCAGATTCATATTGGCAGTATTGGTAGAGGGTCGGACGCCATGCTTTCCAGCATAGTTACGTCCCTTTACGATCCGAGTTCAAATCCCGCCGAGGTTGACTTTGCCTTTCATCCTTACGGGGTAGATAAAATAAAGTACCAGTAATGCACTGGGTAATTGCTGGCCTTGTGCCTAAAGTAGAAACAATTATTAATACAATCCTGTTTTCCACAGGCTCCACGTAATAGGAGATTTCGTAATCTTGTTTATCCGTACGGAATTTATCCCAAAATAGTTGTCTGTATCCTTCATGTCTTATACACTTCTCCGTTTGTTAAGCAAAGAACTGTGAACTTCATTTTGGCGTAGAGGTTGGGGAGGGGTTCCTTCTCACACATTTTGCTCACCTTATCTTGGAGTGTCGAAAAACTTTCAGATTCATTTTCTTTTCTTGCTCTTCCCGCTGTCTCTAGCATTCAACCATTCTGCCATTTTAATCATTTTTTATTCACTGGCACAAGATGGCGTAGTGGCATTGCCTGTTATGGCTAGCGGAGTGGTCTTTCGATCTTCTGAATGGTTTCTGGAACTCGAGACACGGCTTCGATACTTTCGGTTTTCGAGGTCGTTTTCACAGAAAGACCAGTTGTAAGGTATTCCTTCCAACACTCATATGACATTGCATAGCTCCATGGTCGTTTTGTAGTACTGGGAGGTCAGGGAAACTTGTATGTCCATAGTCACACTCGATCATATATCTCGAAAAATTACATCAGTTCTGACTACCTGCAAATATAGTCCTGAGAAGGTAACTTCAAACCAGCTTGTGTGATGTTCAACAAATGTTGTCACAAGTCTAGAGTCCGTCTTGTGAATGATTATATCTGTTCTCTTCTATTAAATCTTCTTCCAAGAAACAATTCACCCTCAAACTAACTTTGAACTCCCCGGGAAATGTGTGCCTCTCAGCTTCACGCCATACATCCAGAGTACTTCATTACATACAAATATGGATTTCATCGAACATGATATTCCAAAGTAAAATTTTGTAATAGTCTAAATTCAAAGATCACTGAGGTGAACTTTATTTTTCATTCTTCGGAAGTCGAAAACAAAATAACAGTCAAGTGCTGAAGTCACCAAATCTTCGGTCTTTTAAAATTAGAAACCATTATTATTAAAGCAACATGCCTTAGAAAGTGTAAGCCACAAAAGTAGAATTATTTGCCATAGGCAGATTTTGAGTTCAAATACTTCTTAGGCCGACGTTGCATTTCTGCTCTCTGATATCGTAAGAATATGAACCAGTCTCATTGACCGAAACATTTTGAGCGGAATTAGTTTGATCGAAGGATTGTAGTATTTCATCGATTGGCCTGTATATAGTTTTCAGTTATAAACCTTATCCAGTTTTCTCTTTAATGCTACTATCTGCTCCTTTGATACCTTTAGCGCTGTCCACTCTGGCGCAAACATTCAGACCAGCACTCTAGTCAAAATATAACTCCAGCTCCCTCACCATCCGCAACTAATTTTGGAGGCGTGGAACAAAGGTTATGTTTACTTCCTTAGAATCTCGAACAAAGCCATTAAGCTATAAAAATAGTAATGGGGGTGGGTGAATTTAATCGACTATACCCCTCTCCTCAAAAAATTTGTGGCCTTGTGCCAATACCAGAAATCAATAACATTATTATAAACACTGTCACGTCACTGAATGTTGTTTCTTTGAAACTCTGTTGTGCCACACTGCGGCTAAACGTCTGATAAATCTCCAAAGAGTCTTCCTCTAACTAATTTTTATTATAAAATCACTTTCTTTCTCTTTTGTTTTTGTCTGTCTCAATGTAGAAATGTTTTATAAAATTAACTAAGTTTGTTTCAAGTAATCAAGTTATATTGCTCACTAATGTTGTTGCAAAAGAAACTGCTATTGGTTATTTATATAGCTATTTTCTTTGATGCTTAACCCCATTTGAACTATGGCTAAATAAACCTATGTTCAAAGGTGTGTTAGTAGTAATTATTTTGTTCGTTTCTATACCAGGGAGTGAATTAATTAATTGTTCTTCCTTATTTACAACGGTCTGATGTGAATCGAAAGAGTTTTAACTGCTATATCTAGCAGTTGGCTGTGGCTACGTATATACTCCCTCATTGACTAATTAGTAGTGATATTACTCTGTATAGGTCTTAATATGTTTAGCCCCAAATTGGGCCTGACAGAGCAGATCTATGATCGATAACATTCTAGCTGTGATCACTATATCTTTTCCCAAATACAGTGCACCTTTTCTCAGAGTTATATTTACCTGTTATTTCTAGCATGATTTCATGTCGATGACTTCAACACTTAACTATTTTCTGAAAAACTTAGTCCTCGTATCTCTACTGGGTAAGGAGACCTGGGTAACTCCCTATTGTAAGCAGAGGGTGAGCTATGAAACTCACGTTTTCAAAGTATCTTGTGGGAAAGCTACATGTAATATACAAGCGTTTTATCTAAAAAGAGACGTGGGAGTGAGTTATATGTTTACCACTAGGGAAACAGGAAATAAACAACGACTATATGCTATGATTATCCAGAAAATATCCTTGTAATCCGGAAAAGTATTAACAAGTAAGTTACTGATGTTGTTTAGCTACATATCAACCCTGCTCGAGGAGAACTATGATAAAACAATCCAGTGTTGACCCAGTGGTAGATTAAGGGGTGGACTGACTAGACTGTAGACAGAATCCTTGCAATATTGAAAGGACTTCACATTATTATTATTATTATTATTATTATTATTATCTGAGTTCAAATCTCGTCGAGGTTAACTTTGCCTTCCATCCTTACGGGGTCGATAAAATAAAGTACCAGTAATGTACTGGATTAATTGCTGGCCATGTGCCAAAAGTAGAAACAATTATTATTATTGCTACCTTAATATTATGCAGGGACCTCAATGAAATTTTCGGTCTGGAGCCCCATGCAGGTTTGATCTAATATGATGTGTATCGAAGGAGTTTTGACTGCTTTACCTAATATTATCTGACATTATATATTGTCTTTCCTATTTTTAATTAAGTGAAGTGTTATTTGAGAGAAATTTGGATGATATTTCTAACAAGTCGAACAACTAAACAGAGGTTCGCTGGTTGGCTTGATACCAAGCCAGTTATTTAGTTAGCTAAATAGCGCAAGTAACTTTATCTTTTCCTGTTTCTTAGGACAGATGAATGTTTAAAAAACATAATCTGTTCCAAGTCCTGACCGCAGTGAAGTTATTTAAAACAATAAAATGTGTTAGAGAGAATCAATGATGGTAGTATTCCTATATGATTCCAATTACTTTGGTACAAATATATGAACTCTTAAATATTTGTATATCTGGTTATTTATCACATTGAGAGAATACAAGGAATCATTAGCTTCATCATTCTTTGTCCAAATGGGGGTATGTAAATCGAGGTTGTGACTTTCATACTTTTCCAAAATGTGTTTTAAATTACTGTCATTTTCATTTACAAGCATACGCATGTCTCCTTTCAAGTTCCCATGAAATTCCATTCAAAGTTCCTTCCTTTCTCTTTTCTTTCCAGTTGGTCCACCATACTACTATTGGTGTCTCAATAAGCATGACCTTTATTTGGAGAATATTCGGTGTTAACCTATATTAGAAATCATAGTTTAACAGCTTCTATACGGTTACGTGATCTCAGAAAAATATGAGGTAATATCCCCTCTAATTAAAATAACATACACTGGATAACGTTGTCCGAAGAATATAATGCCTGAAAAAATGTCAGGACTGTTTAGGCAGGGGTACTTTTTATAATAGGCGTTCTTCAAGCAGAACTAATCTGTTGCTAAACACCTGCAATATCCGGTACAAGGATATCTTTAGCAGAACTTACCCGTTGTATCATAACCAGATCCTCACTTCCTTCTCACGCCCACGTGATTCTTAAAAATTTATAAATGAAGTGAAATAACTGCGCTAAATATCGATATCACATCGCTGGCTTGATTGAACACGAATAATGTTCTTCTATATTGTATTGAACACTGCATATCGAAACAAAGAACCGTATCTTTCTCTGTAATGATTTTTTTTCCCTGTACAGGAAAAAATAATTGTTTCTACTTTTGGCACAAGGCCAGCAATTAACCCAGTACATTACTGGTACTTTATTTTATCCACCCCGTAAGGATGAAAGGCAAAGTAAACCTCGGCGGAAAAAATAATGTAGCGAAAAAATTAAAAATAATCCCACAACGCAAGCGATGCCTTATATTGTTGTTGTGGTTTAGATTTTAGGGCGGTGGGTTTACAGAGTCGTTAGATCGTCGGAGAAATACTTAGCAGTATTAATTCAGTCTCCTTACGTCCTTGGCAAGAAAGGTATTCTAACTCTGTCCAATCAATGTTTTTTAATCATCAATATTCTGATGGCTACATGTAATATAATGGGAGAAAAGTTAAAATCCTGCCGAGGTCAACTTCGTAAACCAGCCTTTGAGATCGATAATAAAAAAAAATACCAGTCAAATAGTGATGCTGATTTAATCGACTTTTCCCCCTCTTTCAAATTGCTGGCCTTGTGCCTTAATTAAACATCATTATTTATACTCAGAATATCTATAATTTCTACTTGAAAAGAGTAGTGGTAAACCACTCACAACATACATTTCTCAAGAAATGTATATGGCTGAGTAAGAAGCAAGTAACATAGTCACGAAGAAAAAGTCCTATGCTTCCAATAACACGTCCAACCCATGCTAAACATGGAAAGAAGGATGAAAAACAATGAAAACAAAAATCTATAATATAATATATAATGTAAAGGGAGAATTATGAGATCGTGAGGCAAAACAACCTTGCAGAAATTTAATTATGGCCTTTTACGATCTTGAATGATTTAGGTCTAATCAACAATAACATTTACAATAACAAATTGATTTCTGACATAGACAGACGCACTTATAATGAAGAGGAGAATGAAATTATGTAACATTCATAGCAGAATCTGAAATTTCTATAGTCATTTTGGAACCATTTCAACTTGGGTTCTGTGAAAACTTCCCCAACAAACTAGACCAAAATTGCTGTTTCAAGTAGGTTACAGGTTTTTCACTTTGTGAATTTTCCCAGTGAATTATCAACACAAACTGTTATAAGTTTCATGTATTCCATCTATTTCACTCAATAAAGTTAATATAACCCATTAGTAGGTTCAACTGATCGTTTCTGTGCAGGGAAAGGAATGGAATGGATCTCCGTCGGTTTCTATGATGACTATTCCAGTATTTTGATCAACAGAACAGCTTGTTCATGAGATTAACGTGAAACATATAGCTGAACATTCCACAGACATGTGTACTCTTAGCATAAATCTATGAGATTTTGGTCCATTTAACCCATCCGATAGGGTTCCAAACAGTTTCGTTTATCCAAGGCTATGGTAAATGACACTTGCTCAAGATTCCAGGTGTTGCTGATGAAGCTTCTGAGCCATTCAGCTATGCTACATCCGTATCACAAAACAAATTCCCCTCTCACAAAAAAAACTACTGTACCTAGCATATAATTTCATTTGGTGAAATTGCATCTATTTTTCAACATATTAAAATATACCAGTTTCGAAACAAAACCTCATATGTTCTTCCTTTTTTTTTTAATGGCTTCGTTAGAGGAGAAATAGCAGCTCCCATGATGTATTTCCTGACCTCTGTCAGTGGTGAAAGAATGGAAGAGGCTGTATTCAGACAGGAGACATTACCAGAATGATTGTAACATTGTAAACTCCACTGAAGATACCTAAGGGCCAGGTCGTAATGTTAAATCAAACGGTGGAATAAATCCATCACTCAGGAAGATGAACATTCCTTCAAACGAGTTTCCACACACTTACAATCTAACAAATTTCAGCCACAAGGCGTTTGGCTGCCTCACCTATATTATAAAATAAAACATCTCCCGAAGTGGCCACATTTAGATCGAACCTAAAACAACACAACAGTAGATGTTTCCAAGATTAGTTAATGATTTCTGATTTCCAGCTGTCTATATTATTAAGGTTCTGAACAGTTCTTACTTGTCACTGATATTGTAATATTCAGACAGTAAATATAACAGAAATATTTGTCTTGCACGTGTTCGGTTGTCTAATTTCAAATAGATTCAATAAAGAGCCGAAACAACTTACAGAAACAATAATAGTTCTAAGAAATGAAGAATCAGCTTGATTAAATTATGCTATGACGTATTGAGGATGAGATGTACATCTTGTCATGAATAATTCTAAATTCCGTGTTCTGACCATTCCTGTCGGTGTAGCACGAAAAGAAATCAATGAACCAATCCATCTGTAACTAATATCTGTTCCTCCACCAAATATTCATTTCTCCCAATAAAAACCTTTTTTGTTATCTTCTAATAATAATATAATTTGATATTCTTTATTTGTTAGTCGTGAAATAGTAATTTCACGACTAACTCCTATCTTAAAGCATTCCCGTTCTTAAATATAAATGGCTAACTTCAGAATGACATATCTCGGCTTCCACATGACACTAAATTACACTGACCTTACATATATATATATATAACTTCACATTTTATCTACCCATACAACTAATCTTCTTTAATGCATCTGACTGAATACAGTCCTTAAGAACAGATGATAATAAAGTTCCTTTTTATTTTCTGGTTACAATAATAAGTGGAATCATTCTTCCAGAGCAGAAAGGCAACGTGAGACCATAGCTACTGTCCTTCCTTAACGCATTTATGAATGCTAAAGAAAATCTTAGTGTCCTGTGAGATTACAGTGCAGTGAATGAGAAGAACAAAGGAAATCGTGACCAAAAGTTTAACTTGAGGCATAAGACAGAGTTTATTGATTCAAGAGAAGATATTTGTGCTGTTTCAGTTAATGCTCACTAACAGAGACAGTAAAGATAATAGTAACAGTAAAACAAACAAACAACAAACAATGAGATATCAGCTGAAAATAGTGTTAAACCGACTGATTTATTATTCTGAAGCATCTGGCGATATTTTGTTATTTTAACTGAACTTTGAAGAGTGAATACCATTAATCTTGTTGTAATAATTTCTGGATAAAAATGATAAACACGAACTCAATAAAATTGAAAGTCTTTGCAGAATATGGTCGGTGGATATGCCAATAAGATAAAGTCCAATTTTTGATTTAAAATTGTATAAATTCTTTTGATAAAAATCAAGAAATTTCCATCTATTTCATTGTTATTCATAAGGTTTTAGCGATAAGCTTACTTCTCACGTGGCCTTACATAAAGAAAGGTCCTCCAACACAAACTAAAGTGGCTATATTTTAATTAAAATCCAGCTATAAATGGAATCAACTATTTTTCCTTTAGGATATATTCAATTCCATAATTTGGCTGTTTGTTTAATATCTTCTAACAATAAGTTTAAATTCTGCCCGAACATTTTCTTCTTTTATCCATTAAACAGAGTTTACAGAGAAGTCGATAACTGTAAATGTTATCCTACCAACCGAAGGGTCCTCAAACCCTGTCATCTTGTCACTACTTCACTGTACCCCTGGCAAAGCGGTTTAAATCTGAAGAAGCATCTCTATTTGCCCATACATTAGTGTTATGAAGTGGTATAGCCCAACAATATAAGCAGCAATTGTATAATATAATCAAAGTATTTCTATAGCTTGCAGTACTGATCTTTACATCTCTAATCTTGCCTTGGGTAAAGTGCTGGTAATAGACTCACGCTCTATACCTAAAAAACACGTCTCTTAAGTATTTAATACATGGAAAAGTATTATAAATATTATCATATTGTGGTACCTTCTGGTGAATAAAAATCAAATGAAAATTATATAGGATTATGAATCGTGAATGTCTCTTGAAGAAAAGAATTATTTTAACTGTAAATGAATATAAATCCTTCCTCTTGTTTCCATCACAATTGAGGGGCTTTCACAATTAGACAAACATAGACAGTGATCTGGCCTGTGTTGATATCTTTATAAACATAACGTGTCGCGTGTACACCAGTTAGGCGACAAATTGGCCGAGACATTACAGTATAGGACAAAATGCCGTGTGATATTTAGATATCGGTAGTTATAGACATCTGTTGGTCCAAATGATAACATATCTGTATCTTGCGCATCCATGTTGCTACAACTTTATTAGTCTTGTTATTTACAAGCATCATCGTTGTCTTCAACCGAGAAATTATATATATGGTCACTTGACCTGCTAGAAATAGCAATAAAGTTACATCCTATCGCTTTAAAGAGAGAGAAACACATTGGCCGAAATAGTCCAGGGTATGCAATTATCGCTGAAGCTGCAACACTTGCAGACATTCTTGTAGCAGAAAAGTGGAAGTGTTATGATGTTTCCGGAGAAGTCCTAGGTGTCGACGAGAATAAACTGATTCGTCTGTTCCAGAGGACTTTCAACCCGGAATTATGGATAATTTCCAGAAATCCCTGAGTCCATCGTGATGATCGCTCCGGCGCCCTCCTTTAACAAGAACGAGCAATGAGTTTTCTTATGTGTAGTGGCTATTGCGAAAAAGGGTTATGTGGTGAACAAGACTGACAGGACTAAAGAGAGTCGAGCACTCATCGACCTTTTCAAGTTTGACTTACAATGGAAAGGTGAGTTGCTCTCCTTCAGTAAATTTACCAAAGGGTAAAAAGTAGCGAAGATGGCAAGAGTGAATGACTCTAATCATAGCTAATCCCCTAGGTCGGACAATGACACAGGTGGTTGTAGCCCTAAACTAGCCTTAGGTATTCAGCTCTCGGAGTCAGAACTCATTATGTAATTATATATTATGTGTACATAATTTATATACTATGTATATTTGTTACTCATTTTCTCATTTCTATGTAAACACTCGCCTTAATATTGGAACGTCTTTGTACTGTCTCCTTCATACCATACCCTTGTGGCGAATAAAAGAAATCATTATGGTTGTTGTTGAGGAAGGATGATAGAGTTCTGAAACGGAAAGATTGAACAACATACTTCTCTTATGAAAGGTGGTGGTGGTGGTGATGATTAGAAGGAGGAGAAGGAGATGGGGGGCATCTCTTACACTACACCATAAGACAAAGTTTGTTGAAAGAGAATAACAAGTATCAGGCAAATGCTTATCAATATCCACATATTTAAAAGATGAATATATATATATATATATATATATATATATATATAAGCTTACGCCATAAATGTATAATGGTTTCCTTTTCTATCGCTTGAAATCCCGTGAGAGACTCGAGCTTGTTTTACATTTTTATGGAGTTGTAAGAAATGATAGATACACACATACATACACACTGTCTTGTCCCATCAAATGATTTCAGCTGAAAAATGACTGATTGTTCTTCTGAAACCATCTATATTTGTTGAACACATTTACATCTAACACAACGTGCTTATGTACGACATATGCCGTGTCTATTTACTTAAGAAGAAGTCCACGAAAAAGCATTAGAACGAAAGACTATAGTGGTAATCTCTGTGGATATTACGTTCTTTTTCATGTAGATCTTTCTGAGAAGAAACAAATCCGTAGATTTGCAGACAGTGTTAAGAATGTAACCATGTAGATCCATTTATCGCGAGCTGATGTGTGATACATGTATTGTACCGCAAAAGAGAATACACACACAGACGTGTGTGTGTCTGTGTGTATGTGTATCGCAAGAGTGGAAAACGGAAGAGAGAACGTGTGTGTGAGAATGAGAGAGTGTGTGTGTGTGTGTGTGTGTGTGTGTGTGTGTGTGTGTGTGTGTGTGTGTGTGTGTGTGTGTGTGTGTGTGTGTGTGTGTGTGTGTTAGACAAAACAGAAAGTGAGAGAGGTGTGGAAGGAGAGGAGAGAGTATTGATTAAAACCAAACAGCAGAAATACTCTGCGATTATACCACGACACAATTAAGATAATGTTCAAGAAACACGTCACGTGAGACATATCGACGCTGAAAGAATCATGCGAATCAAACACTTAAGAGATGTTGTCTGAAACTGTTGTAGTATGTAGTAAATCCGTAGTCCAGTGGTTGAATCTAGTTGAAATAGATATTCCAGCTTCGTACCCCATTGCCGCAGGCATTGTTAAAACAATTTCCAGTTTCTTTCTTTTTTTTTTTTTTTTTCTTTTCTTTTTTTTGGCGGGATGGGGCTATTTTAATATTTACCTTTATGAATGGCAAAAAGATAGATTAATTCTTTAGTTCCCAATCCACTCCAACCCAACTCTGGTTCTATGAAATAATACCACCAATTTCAAAGTTTTCCAGCATATATTAAAATCTTCCAACATAATTTCATATGAGAACCTTACATTAAGTTACTATCTTAGTAATGAAATCATTTTTAGTAAATCCTTCGTAATTTTTCATTAATTAGCTAAAACAAAAGTTTTTCGATCTGCTAGAAATAGCAGCCAACTTCTCTTAACCCTTTCACATTTACATTACACTATATTTACTATTATATTTTCTCATAATTATCTCGCATATTGAATCTATGAGAGTTTGATTTTACTTATTTTGAGAACAATACCGTAACATAAGTATGCATTCATATTTATGTTACGGTCAGTTTGAACAGGGCGAGCTGAGAGAATTCTGGCCGGATACAGCTGGTTTAAATACTAAAGCGTTAAATCATACCTTACCTTTTTAAAATATGGGATGAAGCATTGGAGTATGTAAGTCTAGATATATAAAAATGCCGGATCGTGACGGCAAGAATACATTTGATTGCAGTTGTACACAATCATAATTGATCTAAGACTAAACTAAAACAAGACAAGTTATTGTATAATTAATTGAGTATTTCTTATTTTTTAGAACTGAGTACACGATCGCTTATGGGAATTGAACTAAGATAGACACACTGACACGGCGGTCTTGTTTATTCAATCCTATTATTATCTTTTCAAGAGGAAATCGATACAAATTGATTAGACTTAAGTGTTGCCTGTAACTTTGTGTTTCAGAATAATATATTGTGAATTTGCCACAGAAGGTTTTCAAGAAGCATGGAAAATATTCCATTGCACTCAAATCTACTTCAGCCCAGGAATCTATGATTAATCTGTGTTTAACAATCCATTCTATGTCTAAGGATCCCATGCAATACGCTCAATAAAATAAAGAAACTCGCTCTCCAGGGCCAGTGTTATATACTTCAGTAATTAGTAAATTACTGTGAGATGTTTACTAATCCAAACCTTTACGGTTCAAGGAGGGCATCATTAGTGAACTCTTCAGTATTCTATTTTGAAGAATTCGACCAGGTGGAATCTACTTCAAATAGACAATTGAAATATGGAAGAATTTCATGGAGGTTTTTTTTTTTTTTAGCCTATTGACGTAGCTTGATGCTAATTTAAATGCACTTAGTTGCAGGTTTCCATTATATTTTTCAATAAATGTAGCTGGAAAATAATTAGAAGTGGAAACCAAACGTAATCCAAGAGGATGGAATGAACTTTCATCGTTTTCAACAATGAGATTCAGTGTGCCATAGAATGTAACAAGGATGGCACTTTAAATTAGAGATGCTGTTAATACGACGGGCTTTCAAATAGTTTCCGTCTACCAAATTATTCCACCAAAATATTTCCTGATCCTATTCATAAATGAATTGAATGAATTGAATATAAAAGGTCCAGGGGTTATTTAGCTCATATAATACGAGATGACATCGCGCTGAAGACGTTTGCATCTGTGAGCAATATAGAGAATTCTGATTAATTTAGAAACTTAATTATACTACAGTATATGCACCAGTTCGTCTATGAAAATTGCTTGTATTAGACTAGTCTCCTGTCAATACAAAGATTCCTCTCTCATCTACTTAACACCTGATAAATCAGAACTATCTTCAACTCCTATGAACTCATGTAATTTCTCACAAGTAATCCAGTCTGTATGGTATTTTAGATAACTCATAAATTATATAAAACAAGTGAATTACTCGAGATTATGCATGATAAGTGTTTGGTCGGTGACAAAGAAAACCCATTGAAGTTTTTGTCTAGAAAATATATATTTCATGTCTAAAATCAGAAACAAAATGACAACTTTTAGATACGATGTACATGTATGATAAATTGTATAGTCATTAACGTCGTGTGATAAAGTGATGCAGGCAGGGTGGTGGTCGGTAGTACATTTAATGAATAATTTAGTGTTCATTATGGATCATTTCATTTACTTCTGAGGGAAGAACACATATGATTTATAATGGATTAATGGATTGGGAACTTGTATATACTGCTGATCTAAAGAACATGCCACAGAAGTTCAAAAATAATTGCTTTACATGAAACAGAGTTTAGTTTTAAGTTTCAACTAAGTAAAATACTCATACGTATTATTAGTGACAGAAAACTAAACCCTGTAATTAAAAGGTTATTCTGACAGGGAACTAACTAATGGAGCTCATCTCCTCTCCGGGTCTAAATACTGAAGATTTTTTCTAGAGAAGGAGAGAGAGTGACCGAAAGAGAAAAGAACTGCGAAAGAGATATATAGGAGGAATCGATCCGTGGTACTATTTTATCGACCTCGAAAGGATGAAATGCAGAGTTGACCTCAACGGGATTTGAACTGATAGAGCAGAGAGCCGAAAAGAATACTACAAAACATTATATCCGACGTTCTAAGGACTCTGCTAATTTGCCGCCATCGTCCTACACATTAAAGACTGCCAAGTCTCCAGAAATACTCATTTAATTTACAGAAAGAGCTTATAACAAACAATTTGGTGTTTATCTGCTTTAGTCGTAGATTATGAAAATATTTATTTAATAAAATACTTATATTATTTCGCAACGATATTTTTAAGACATACTTGTATGTAGCATCTTATATTCATACTGTTTCGCTTATAAAACAAGTCTTATAAATCTCTCTTGTAAACCTCCTACAGATTACAGTTGTTAAGCATCAGGTCAACTTGGATTGATCTAATCTAAGAAGTACCAGCCTTTTAAAAAGTATGTAAGAATAGATTATCTAATGTGCTCTTTCTTGTTATTTAGGCCCATGTCAGTTTTGATTCAGCAAAGGTATTCCAGTCGTGATCATTCTATCCCGTCAAAAATATGTAGAAATACATTATATAATGAGTCCTCTCATGTTGTTGCTGTGGCTTACCCCCAGATCAGCCCTGATCGAGCAAAGTTACGATATACGTTATATAATAAGTCGTTTAAATTTGGCTGCTGCTTCTAGCAAGACATGCAACCGTGTAGTGTATTCGCTGTTGGCGTGTCAGTTGTCATGCTGTTTATTGACAAGGTCTGCACAAATACTCACTATTTCCTGATATCAGATTTCTACATATTAAAAAGGCTGTGTTTGACTTAGTTTCTTTCAATATTTATCAAGTCTATTTTTGTATTGTTTGGTTTATCTTTGACTAAAAAGAAAATAACAACATCCTTTCATAATTGATTTCAATGTTTGTATGGATCTCCACTCTATAGATCCTCTCTGTATGGATTTTACTTTATGGATTTTCTTTGTACGGATCCTTGAGATTTGCTGCTTAATTTATATCGATCAGGATTCCATTTTATTGCTATTTTCATTTTCGGTATCTTTTCATCACTCTCTCAGAGAGATACAAATAAACTAATAGATAGATAGATGTTATTTTTATTGTCTGAAGATAGCTAGATATATAGGAACATAGTCGTTAGCCACTGCATATATCGTCGTCGGCTCGTCCACGGTACAGAAAAAATTTCTTCTGTTTAAAATGTCCTCATCCATGACGTTGCCTCGAGTGGCTGGCAAGGCCCGTTTATATATATATATATATATATATATATATATATATATATATATATATATAATCAGTAAAGCGCTCCTGGTGATTTCTTTTAAATGAAACAGTTCTAGGATTGAAGCCGGGACTAATATATATATATATATATACATTATAATATATATATAAGTAAGTAACGGTGACTTTACCTCGATTATGTGGAGCAATTTGCATTAATTCTCGATAATTAAGATACTATTTATTTTATTTCATTTCATTTAACATTAGAGGGCCCCCTTTTCCGGTACGAGTTTCAATCACACGGCGGTCAAATTTATATTTATTGTGTGAACATAATGTATTCTTTAACGTTTACTTGAAACATTAAACTAGATATATATTGTATTAAATCTCTTTCAATTATATTAAAAGAACTCGAAAACGGTTATAACCTATAATATATTTCTAAATAGTTGTGTGTTTAGCCAATCTTCTCTCAAGTAATGTTTTAAGGATTTTCATCTACTACTCTTATTTTTTTATTTTTTTCTCTTATAGCTAACGCCTGCTTTTCCGCTGCCACCACAATGTGGAATCAATGCGGGCTGCTACTCTATATTTTATTTCACTCTCTCAGATTTCGACACTTTATGAGAATGATTATATTTCTATTGCTGTTTTACCTCTCGACACTCGGGTTTCAAATATTTTTAAAAAATCTATTTTAAGAATTAAAGTATTTCAAGTAAAAAGATAAAACATTATGTTCAATAATAGCTTCAAATTAATTAAAATTATTTTTACTTTTGAATTATGGTGTATAAAATAATTTAAGCGCGTATCTGTCGCACACTACATTAGGCACAAAAATGGTATAACGTTTTGCAGATAAATTAATGTATTTTCTAAACACTATATACATGTGTGTGTGCGTGTGTGTGTATATATATATATATATATATATATATATATATAAGAGAGCGCACGCGTCTACTTCACTATAGAGGTAGAGTGGCTAGATAATTAAGTTCACCTTCGCAATAAGATAATTGATCCGGCTAGGTCCCCAAACGAGACCAACTAATCTCATGGATGTTATCCAACTATCTTGCTCGGGGTATACCCCTGGGTCTCCTGCTGGTTGGTTTTGCTTGTAAAATCTGTCCAGCGATTCTTTTTTTAAACATTCTTATCTAACCACATGTCCATCATATTGGAGCTGTAATCTCTCAATTCGGAGATGTAGGGACTTCTACCTGGAGCGAGTCTGATTTCCAAGCCCATTACATTTTAATTCAATGAGAAGTTAGTTCAGTTAACTCATCTTAATACTCAGCTGACGGAGATCCGTTTATAATATACGTTGTAACATACATAAACTATATGACTACTATCAGCAGATCGAAACAACTCAAAGTGGACATCGATTTGAGAAACTATCGTAAATAAATATAACCACTTTTCTTTCTCCCTCACTTTCTCTATCTCTACATATACATTCATTTGCGCCTTAAAATATATTGAGTATTTCAAAATCCTTCATATTTTCCAATCGTATACATCTATATAGCTTACTATCACTCATATACGCACACACACACATATATATATATATATATATATAGGGATAGATAGATAGGTGTATATGAATATGTGTACATATATATATACATACATAAACATTAAAAACTGTTTTTGTGTATATATGAGAGCTATATGGCTTCTGTCTCAAGTTTACATTAACATATTATAAACACACCTTCGTAACATTAATATCCATTTCATATTTTAAACCTTTTTATGATGGTAATAATAATGACAATAACAACAACAATAATAACCTTGATATTTCAATAGATCTTTCAGGAAATATTGAACCTAGCTTCTTTATTAACACCGAGGGATTAAATATCAATATGATTTTTGTGAGGTTTTGATGTTGTCTTTTAATGATTTATTGAAAATAGACGTAAAAAGGGAGAGAGAGAAAAACAAATATATATATATATATATATATATATATATATATTAATCACAAAAATGAACCATAAATAAAATTATTATGAATTATTTGTTATTTCTTTAAATACATATTGAGATGTGGGCTGAACATAAGTCGTAACTTTGAGATAACTTGAAGAAGTGTATTTAAAATAAAATAAACGTTCTTACAAGGAAATTTTTACAGCTTTTCTTTTTCGCTATTAAATGCAATAAAGGTTGCTCAGTCGGTTCCCTGAATCTAGGGTATCTGTGATATCAATTATTAAACACAATTCAAATTGCCAGTTTGTTTCTAAAGATGATATAAAATAACTCTAAATTATATACTTACGGGCAGCTGAACCGAATATGATATTTTGCAGGAACAAGGCAAAGAGTCATGTGGAATGCGAAATAGTTTTTACGACTATTTTTAATGGAGAAGAAAAGGGATAAGAAATATAATAAAAATAATATTAAGGGAAAGCTGAGAGGATTATATCATTGATATTTCATAAATTGAAATGAAAAATTGAATTAAAGAGAGAGAGAGATGGTATATATATATATATATATATATACGCACACAAATATACACATATATAGTGTGTGTATATGTATATATATATGCATACACATTTACACACACACATGTATATGCATACAAATATACACATGTATAGTGTGTGCGTATATATATATATATATGCATACAAATATACACATGTATAGTGTGTGCATATATATATATATATATGCATACAAATATACACATGTATAGTGTGCGCATATATATATATATATATGCATACAAATATACACATGTATAGTGTGTGCATATATATATATATATGCATACAAATATACACATGTATAGTGTGTGCATATATATATATATATATGCATACAAATATACACATGTATAGTGTGTGCATATATATATATATATGCATACAAATATACACATGTATAGTGTGTGCATATATATATATATATGCATACAAATATACACATATACAGTGTGTGTGTGTGTGTAATGAAGAAGTATTGTACCACATGATATATGATACATGGGTGTCATATACATATATATACACTATAAATATATGGTCACATGGTATGGAAGAAATGTGCATTGTTAAAGCCATTTGAGTATCCTACAACATTTCTCGTGCTATTTGTCCCAGCCGATTACAATCTGAGTTCGCCTACACCGACATTGTTACCTTGGGACGCACACTTGGTGTAGAGAGGGGAAACCTGCTGCATTGGAAAATACTCAGCTTCCATAAAAAACAGAATTTCCTAAGCCTTCAGGCGCATACACATTTTGAATACTGATCGACGGAAGCCTTAGACACACACACACACACACACATATATAGTGGCCCTTAAAGCGATGAAATGCCTGGGACGGTTGGAGGGTCACTGATGAAGGACTTACTTTTTCATATGCACCACCATTTGCAACGCGCAGCCATCATTATTATCATATATATATATATATATATATATATATATATATATATATCAGATGGGCCGGTGCTCAGCAGTTGGAGTCCTGAATCTGTTCATATATATATATATATATATATATATATATATAGTAATAATAAAAAATGTGAAGACTAAAATCCGAAGAGGGCTCGATAAGGATTATATATAGATATATATAAAAACCATAGAGCATAATATTAAGTTATAGTAATATTAAGTTATATATATATATATATATATATATATATATAGGTAAGTTATTCCGGGTTGAATCGGAGGTAACCACAGTAAGTAAGGTACTCAATACATAGCAGAGTATAAAAGTTTTAATATAGGATTCCTGATGATTTCTAAAGAATGAAACAGTTCTAGTCCTGTAGAATCTCATCTATATTAAAACATTATATATATATATAACTTAATATTACGCGCGTTGGATTCATCATTTCAATTACATTAATAATTTAGACTTTGCCAATAATCATATTTCTGTATCTGTTTGAAGATCTGTTTGCTTTGATTTTTGTTTTTATTATATTACTGCTAGTTCGGACTGCATAAAAGTTCTCTTCCCATGGCCTTCACGTTGCTTTCAAGGCCAGTAATATTGATTGAAAGTTCCTCTTGAACGGTTACATAACGTCGGCTTCAGAAAAGAAATAAACCATTTCTAATAGATGGCTGAAATGTAAATGTATGAATAACAACACAAATATTAACGGGGTCTCGCTTCCGTGAATATGACATCAATTTGGGCGGAGAGAGGAATGCTTCCTTGGATAACTTCAAAAGGAATTACGAATTGATTTGATATAATGATTCTAGAATTTAACGAATTCCAGAGCAATGGACTGGAACGTTCAATTGAAATCATACGATTTTTTTTCTTTTTTGTAATATATTCATGAGGGACTTTTTTTAATATATGCAGAATTATAGGAATAATGAAGCTTCATTCTAAGTATTTGATCTTTAATTTCAAGATACTGTATTAATTATATAGATAATTAGTGAAACCATTAACATTTGAGAATTCTAAAGAAGATATTTTTTTATGACATTCGATTTTATTTTAACTTATTTTATTTCAGTTAATGACAGAAGTTTGATTTACAAACTATCAGCTGGAACTGAAAATTGAATAATATATGAATATCATTTATTTATTTTATTCTACTTTAATATGGATTTTTATATATGAAGACCGAGAGAGGAGATGGGCTCCACCAGATTTTTAAAATGTGCTTCCCTGTGAAATTAAGGAACTAAATATTTCTGAGAAGCTTGTATAAACAGCCGGAACTAGTTGAAATATATTTCCAATCGTTTCTATAGAGACAACCGTGGTTTAACAACAAACCCTGATGAATTAAGAATACGTAATTTAAACGTCTCCTGTTACCCTGAGTTCATATAAGCAAGATTGGAATCTAAACTAAATTACCTACATGTGGCACATGTGGTTACTTCCACAAATCGGCTGTAACCAAATCTTAAACTCATTAACAATAATTTCAATTATCGGACATTCCTGTTAGGCATATTTACATGAAACTGTTTGAATTCATCTATAGACACACGGGGCCGGATTCAATTGTGCCTAATGTTTCTTAAGACAACCGGCTGTTCATAAGAGTCTGTGCATGTGTGTGCGTGCGTGCGTGTGTGTAAGTGGGAGAGGGGTTCTTCTTTTGCAGACTTTTAAAAAAATATATTCTTCTGAAAGATTCCTATAAAGTTTTATATATGACTATATATATATAAGTTGTTGAACTGTAATCAATCTAGGAAGAGATTTTCATTGTAATTCTATACGTGTTTTAGACTGTGTGTATTTTGTTTTAAATTAATATCATTCGTATAGCAAAATTTTAATTACCACATGAAGCATCATTGCAGATTGTATGCTAATAATAGTCTGCATCTGAATAGATCAGATTGCAACTAAAACAAAAGAAAGAGTATATTATAGTATGATGGTGTGGTGTGGTGTGGCGTTGTGACATAACTTTAGTCCACACAGAAACCACCCACATCACACCAGAAGACAGTCAACCAAGATTATGGTGGTGAGGGGTTGTGACATAACTTTATTTCCACACACACAAGCCTCCTACACCACACCAGAAGAAAGTCAACCCAACATGATGTCACTAGAAGCTTCTGGTCAATAGGCTTGTTGTGTCTTCTCTCAGTTGGTTTTGTTAATGTCATTTCTACTGTTGTTATTTTTGTGATTGCAGCTGCAGTTGTTGTTATTGTGGTTACTGTTTCTGTTGCTGCAGTCCATTTTTTTTTTAGTGACTGCTACTGCTATTGATGTTTTTTGTTGCTATTAATGTTGTTGTTTCTGCTGCTGCAGTCGTTGTTTAGCCCAAGGTAATCACTCATTAAACAATCAGAAGATCAATGACATTTCTGTTGTGCTTGTAAAGTATTTTTCTTTTATATCCAAGACAACAATACGCAATGTATCTTTCATGTTAAGAGCGTATGGTTTGATTTGAGAGTAGCTCGGCAGCTATTTTTAGCTTCGTGATTAGATGGAGTAAGGTATGTATGTTTAAATAAGTATGTGAGAGAGAGAAAGAGAGAGAGAGAAAGAGTGAGAAAGAGAGAGAGAAAGAGTGAGAAAGAGAGAGAGAAAGAGTGAGAAAGAGAGAGAGAGAGAAAGAGTGAGAAAGAGAGAGAAAGAGTGAGAGAGAGAGAGAGAGAGAGAAAGAGAGGGAAAGAGAGAAAGAGAGGGAAGAAAAACGTGTTTCGTTTACATGTATTTAGTTTATTGTGTATCGACCTGTTACACGCGTGGCGCAGGAGACTGGCTCAGAATAACACAGAGGTTATGGAGCCGACTTCATTATCGATATATATATATATATATATATATATATATATATGTATATGTATGTATGTATGTATGTATGTCATCTCTCCCGGCAGAATTCTAGGAGAAGGAAAACTCTGATATAACACCTGCAACCCTGATGGTATCCAATGATGTTGACTTGTTCTTTTTGGTAAATATCATCTTGGTTAAGAGAGTGGGACTGGCTTTGTGCAGTGCCTTTGCTCACTATAAAAGCTTCACGGCACAGGTATTGCTTTGTATCTGGAGATCTCTCTGCACTTGTTACATGGTACCATGGGCCCAGCACTATGTGTCAATAATTGTCACAAGTGTAGTGTTTGTACCAGAGTTTTCAAGTCACTGGCTGGACTAAAATGTCAGACTCGTTCAACGCATCGGTGAGGGTTCTCCTACATGGATATAAAGTAGTGGCCGTACTCGAAAACGAGTTGGCAGTCACCACCATGTATGTATGTATGTATATATGTGAGAGAGAGAGAGAGAGGATGGCCTCAGCCGGATGGCCTCAGCCGGATGGCTGAAACAGGTAAAAGGGTAAAAGAGTATATATATATGTATACATATATATAAGTTGAGAAATCAACTTATTATATGACAAGGAGATTTAAAGCTCATTTTGGTTGTACAATAAAAAAATTAACACGTATATTCGAGGTAGAATCTATATGGGAAAGTACAATAAATTGGACGAACGTAACTTCACAGTATTTTAAACTATGTGTGTGTAATATATTAGGATATTTACTAATTGTTGATTACTGGATGTGACACTAATATAAGCACTTTGTGATTAACCATGTTTTACTATAAAATGTTTTCAATGAATATCGTCCGTTACGTACGTTTCACAGATGGTTGGCTCATGTTTTATATCGATCTGTTCATCACCATGTCTGATAAAGAGATCGATACTTGAGTCAAGTCTATTACATCGATATTGACCTCACCTCGAAACGCACGTAACGTTAGATATTCATTAAAAACATTTTAAAGTGAAACTTCGTCGTATCAAACTTACACACACACACAAACACGTACGTACGTGTGTATGTATTATGATAAAACTTGACTGTCAGTGACAACCACTTTGTGCAAACGGAAATCGTAAAACAAGCGTGAAAAAACCAACAGAAGAACTCTTCTCGTAGTTGTATCAGTTTCTCGACACCTGCGACGTTTTATGATAAGTATACACTTCATTTAAACATTTTACTGGCTTATAAATTGTTTCCTATAATCGTTCATCCCCTGGGGCTAAACAGCATAATAACAACGACTGACAGACAAGAGAGATGTTTATGCTGCTCGACCTCCTAAAAACAACAGCCAAATTTTTATCAAATTACAGAGGATAGACACGGAGACTTCTTGAATACGGTTTTTTTTAGAGAAATCTTTAAAAATTACAATAAATAATTGTTTCTACTTTTGGCACAATGCCAGCAATCAACTCAGTGTATTACTGGTACTTTATTTTATCGACCCCCGTAAGGATGAAAATCTAAGTTAACCTCGGCGGGATTTGAACTAAGACCATAAAGGGCCGAAACTCTTTGCTACAAAGCATAACGTCCGACCCTCTACCGATACTGCCAATCCACCACCCTAAATAATGAAGTGTAATTATGAAAATATGTGTGTGCGAGATAGAGAGAGAGAGATGTAGGTAGGTATATAGACAGATGACATGGGCACAGTTAGAAGGAAGTCATCATAATTGAGTGGATATCTGTTTGAGAATATTTAAAGAAAATAGGAAAGAAAAGTTAACTTAATTGATTTAAATTAATGTAAATTTAATTGCAGCAATGGCCGGAGTGATAAGAGCGAGATGGTCAAGGATAATGGAGGATTGAAGCATCTTTACATAGAATGTTTTAAAGCAACTCAAGATTATGGGTTACATGACAGGATGAGTGTGAAGAAAGGGACGATGGAGGGAAATGGAAGAGTGGTGGCTATAAGCGCAAAATGACAGCTTGGATGACATTTTGACATGAAGCGATACTTATTGATCCTTCTCTTAAAAAGGTCAATGTTATAACCACAAAGAAATCAATCCCTAGATAGTTTGTTTCATGTATTGCAGTTCAAGGTTGTAATCAAGGAATTGTCTTTTCTTACTATAAACTTCGTTAATTTTGACGGGTAATATGATATGCTAGTATACACACACACACACACACACACACACACACACACGTATATTAATAAATAAATAAATAAATACAGACACACACACACATTATATATATACATATACATATATATATATACACACACACACGTATATTAATAAATAAATAAATACAGACACACACACACATTATATATATACATATATATATATACACACACACACACATACACATATGTAAGAAGGCAACACACACATACGGAATATATGGGAGTCTTTGTAGTAAAAGCAGTAGGACATAGCTCCACTTTTTGATGAAATATTTTAATGTAAAATGAACAATAATAAACATCTAGAATGGTGATGCTGTGTTGTAAAGTAATATTTTAAAAGACTCTGTAGGGGGAAACAAATTTTATTGTCATTTCTACTACAACTTGTTCAATTCACTACTAGTAGAATCAATATTTATTGTTGGTGATGTTAATACTGTTGATAGTTGTGGTGGATGTCAGTATTGTTGTAGATGGTGGTGGTGGTGGTGGCGGCGGCTAGTGTGTCATTATTATAGTTGTTGTCGTTCTGCTTGTTACTTTTCTATATAGTATAAATATCATTTTAACATCTCTGCTCATGCATATATAACAGTGTAATTATTCCATTGTAATTACCCGCACTCATATATATATATATATATATATATATATATATATATATATATATATATATATATTACTAACATACATATACATATGTAAATATATATATATATATACATAAAGAGAGAGACGGGGAAACGGAGTGATACGAGCTAGATAGATATTTGTGAATGTTTATATATATATATATATATATAAAGAGAGAGAGGGGGAAACGGAGTGATACGAGCTAGATAGATATTTGCGAATGTTTATATATATATATAAAGAGAAAGGTGTGTGGGGGTTTCTTTGTATGTGTGTGTGTTTACATAAAGAAATTACTGAAATTAAGTCCGTTATCATTCATTTAATTTTGTTCTATATCCAGGTAACATGCGGAGATATTTGTTTTATCGGAGTACACATGGAGCTTGATTACGAGTATTATGAAGATGGTTTAGATTTTATTAATTTCACCAGTGCCTGCTTCAATTGTAACCTTTGGAACAACACAACCAATAGTGAACCTATTGGAATTACCTCCGCTGTTATGAAAGGGGCTCTTCTTGGTTCAATATGTCTTGTGACTATTTTTGGCAATGTTTTGGTGTTAATGGCAGTTTTCGTCAATTCTCATCTTCGAAGTACCACTAATTATTTCATTGTTAATTTAGCCATTGCAGATGTTCTACTGGGAACTCTTGTTTTACCATTCTCTGCCAGCATTGAGATCATTGACTACTGGGCCTTTGGACAGACTTTCTGTAACATCTGGGCTGCAACTGATGTCCTATGTTGTACAGCATCGATCCTAAGCCTGTGTGTTATCAGCATTGACAGGTATATAGGTGTAACAAAGCCGCTGCAACACTCCTCAATTATGACAGAAAAAAGAGCAGTTTATATTATAATAGCAGTTTGGGTTTTATCTGTTATCATATCAGTGGCGCCTCTCATTGGTTGGAAAGATCCTCCAGATCCGAATCCTTTTGTATGCACAGTCACCAAACAACTAGGCTACGTCATATTCTCTGTTTCTGGATCATTTTACATTCCTTTACTTATCATCATCATTGTATACTTCCGGATTTATAAGGAGGCAGAAAAACAATACCGCTTTTTATCAACTGGAATCAAAACAGCCAAAATAAATGAAAATGCGGAAGGTGTCACTCTAAGAGTTCACACTGGTCACAGCGCTATTGAAGCGGCTACAGCATCAACTTCAGGAACATTTTCAGCAAAATGTGAAAATTCTGATTCTGTTTACCAAAATAGCAGTGCCAGTGATAATTCTGATGGCTCTGGTAAAAAAGTATTCTCTCGACAGACTCTCACTGGCAGGGCAGCTAAATTCCGGCGGGAACGAAAAGCTGCCAAAACTCTTGGAATTGTTGTTGGAGTATTCATTTTGTGCTGGTTCCCATTCTTCTTCGTTCTACCATTAGGTAAGTTAATGTCTTATAATTTTTACAATATTTCATTATTCATGTTTTAGGTTTTGTATTTTAAGTAATAATTTTTATAGAATTGTGACGTCTTTAAAAATCAGATTGAGATGGAAATTTTGATGTATATGACCTGGTCACTGATAATGAAAATATTTCTCATATTTCTGAAAACATGACCCCCCCCCCCCCCTCCGTTAAATGTAATTATGTCAGTGACTAGGTCGCTAAAAGTGCAACGAAAATTGTGACAACAAATGACAAGTGAAATTTTTTAAGTGTTTTTGGAATAGTTAGAAATAATATTTTATGATGTTTTTGTTAATCGGATGAAACAAATAAAAAAGAATAATTAAACTGAAATATCACAAAACTTTTAAAATTTAAAACTCTAAAGATATTTTGTTTTGATGTTTGAAAAATAAATTAAAATTTAAAACTAAAATCAATTAGTTCTATTTAATTTCAATTCAAGTTCAAATATTCATTACAAAAACAACTTTCTTTCGAATGCTTGTTTCGAATATTTATTGTAAATTTCCAAAATTTCAAATTGACAACAAAAACAAAAAAAATACTTAAATAAAATATATATATAAAAAAATCTTAAATCGAAATTTTCATCTTTGGTGCTTTAACGATTTTCCCTTTTAAGTTATTCTTATATGTTCTTTGAAAATGGAAAATTTTATCGATGAATATCTTTTTTTCGCTTCCTTTCTATTTAAATAATGTATGTATTTTGTTTGTCACAATCTTACTGTTTATTACACTTAAGAACAGCATTAATTTATTTGACGAAAGTAAATTAATAACAAAAAAAAAAATCAATTACTAAAATCTTAATTAAAAATAAAATCTTAATTGATAAAACTATAATATAATTACAGTTGTTCGTATTTCTGGAAAGACACTCACTTTTAACTTGCATTATCTTTCATTGTTTATCCTGTGAATCACATTACATACGTGGAATTTTCTTATTCCACTGTCTTGTTTTCATTATCACAATGGATAATATCCTAAATTGAATCAGCAGACATTTTACTCACAAATATTCTATATATATATATATACGTTGAATAGATGCATTGTAAATCATATATGTATGTATATTATTATATTTTGTTTGTGTGTGTAAATGAAAAAAGAGCAATCAACAACTTTGTAAGACGTGTGCTATGCAATCACGTGTTACCTATTTATATCTTATCCCATATTACCTTGGAGAACTGCCTCCTACTGTACCTCCTGGTTGAGTGGAATTTGATATATATATATATATATATATACATATATATATATTATATGTCTGGAACTAGGGGTTTAAATGGGAAGAGCTCAGCCGTCAAGTCCTGATTCTTTATAATATAGCGAAAACCAACCAAACAGTGAGTGTGTTCTGTTATTGATTCTGGCAATATTACACAAATATGACCCTCCCCAAGTATAACAATATATATATATATATATATATATATATATATATATATATATATATATGCAAAAGGCAAACAGAAATAACAAAGCAAACGACACAGCACAATGAAGAAATATATTATTAGTTTTACGCTTGATATAATAGGAACAGAGTCTTAACGTTTTGGACGCTAATTCTTCATCAGAAAATAGAATGACTAAGAAATAGAAAGACTAAGTAGACGGAAAATGTTAGAAACGAAGAAAAGAAGAAAAACAATTTTTAAAGAAAAAGCAGGTCTATTCACATCACCATCTGTGTGTGTGCGTTTTACACTGTACTAAAATCCAATGTTGTGTTCCTTTATGTCCTATACTTTACTGGCTCAACAAACAGCGATCGTTAACAAATATACCAAAAAAGAAATAAACTGTGGGGGGTCGATATGATCGACTAAACCCTTGAAGGTGTGTGCCCCAGTCTGGCTCAATTCCAATCACTGATACCACTAACAGAATTTAAGAATATCGATACTTATCTTTCACTGACGTTTTAGTGTCTGACTATTTTCCAACAGCCGTTAAAACTATCAAATCTTAGATTTTTATCAAACTCTAGGTTTTATGCTATCACTAACTTAAGCTACGTTCTCACTTTTATTTCTCCTAGACAGCAGAACCTGCTTTTGTTTTCCAAAGATATTTCAGAATCTTTACAGCCTGTGTGATAAAATGCCTCGCGGTATTTTTTCCAGCTTTTTACATTTCAAGTTCAAATCCCGTCGAAGTATACTTTGCCTTTCCTTCTTGCGATATGTATATAATGTGGTACAGTATAATCCAGCAACTCCTGAGTCGTCGGAGCGTTTCTTAGGTATTTTAAGCCTGTCAGAGCCCATCCCTCTCCATGCCTGAGTACAGCAAAGTTGACCTCGGTAGGATCTGAACTCAGAGTGCTGGAAGAAATACCACAAAGTATTCTCTATTCAACGTTCTAACAACTTGTATTTACAATATATATAAACAATCCAAGATTATGAGTGCAGTGTGAAAATGCACCAACAGTAAATTTGAAATCCTGACACCTGAAATCAAATATATTTTTCCCTCAACTATTGTATTTACTATATATATATATTTAAAGGTTAAACAAGGTTCAATGAATAAATCAGAATTATTTGAATCTCTAACAGTTATATTGCTGCTATATATTTTTTAAGCTTTCTCACACGCACCCTCTCTATTATATGTAGGTTTTTTTCATGTTTCAATATTAAGGTATATAAATATTGAGTTTTGTCATATTACTCACTACCATGACTCAATCTTAACTATCTACTATGTCAGGGTATGTCATGCATCATCTTATTTTATCTGATGAGGACGTACTGTCGAAGTTAACTCAGTACCTCTGAAATATGTATAATAAAATATACTTGATCACAAGAATATCTATTTCGTTAATATTTTGAATTAATATATATATATATATATATATATATATATATATATATATATAAACAAGTCAACATTATTGGTAGAGTGTGAAAATACACCCACAGCAAATTTGAACTCCTTATTCCAGAAACTGGAGGTGGAAAACATCTCTCACTCAACTATTCTGTATTTACAATATCTAAGGTCAATGAGCAGTTGAAGTGTATTGATTTCTTTTATACATTCTTATCTCATTGCATTTTGTAACATTCCTATTCTTTGTTTCCAGGCTTGACCTTTCTTTACTGACATTTCTTATTGGGTTATTTGATGAAGATTTAATGAGGATTAGGTCAACAATATGCAGATGTTAGCGAGAACAACTGGAAACGTATTTAAATAACAGTCATTTGACAACAGCATCGAGATATTGATTCTGTTTTACTAGGTTAGTTTTTTCTCTTTTAGCTGTATGATATACACATTTAAATTGAATTCACAATATTACCAACAATATATATATATATATATATATATATATATATATATTACGGTTCGCAGTGGGGTAAGAGGCATGGTCAATAGA
The DNA here is from genome assembly GCA_964016885.1 of Eledone cirrhosa. Lineage (NCBI taxonomy): Eukaryota > Metazoa > Mollusca > Cephalopoda > Octopoda > Eledonidae > Eledone > Eledone cirrhosa. The sequence continues at coordinate 8,540,335 of OZ024750.1, read as the reverse complement.
GATAGGTTTCGAACTTAAAATATGGAAATAATAAACTAAGTGCAGGAAATCATAGAGAAAAGATTGTCACGTTCACAGAAAGAAATTGAATATACGAGATATCGGATACGACTATGTAGTCGCTCAAATTGCTAGACATATCAACCAAACCTTCCTCAAATCCCATCCTACAATTTTAAAAGAGGAAGGACATTTTGGATAATGTAGTCTTAGATACACTATGTCTAAAAAAAAAAAGACAAAGCATGGCTGAGTACATAAATTGTTCACTTCGTAGTCGTAAAGTACTTAATTCGCCTCCAGGGTGTGCCTTCTCTTATAACCATGAGTGGACCCCGAGCGTTGTAAATAGTTACATTTGGTAGACGGAAACTGTATGGAAGCCTGTTATTATCTCGGGTCGATAAATAAAACACCAGTCCACTACCGAGATCAATTCTCTTTCTCTTCCTCCTGAATCCTCTCTCTCTCTGGAAGAACTTGTCTGTATTCAGATCGTGTGTGGGATGGGATCCGTTCAAATTAAATGCCTAGAGCACCATGTATGTCACGACAATGCTGCTAAGACTCCATTTTCTGTTAAGGACTCATGAAAGGACTCATGAAAGGACATTTGAAATCTCTGTCACCAGGTTTCTTTGTATTAACTACAGGTTTCTTTGTATTAGTAACTACAGTTATTTAAGTCCTACGTCATACAAAAGCCAATATGACTAAATATAGAAATGTTAATTAAAAACGTTATTCAACCAGCTGCTTTTATTCAATGGATTTTCTTAACGAAAGCTGGTTATAACTATCAGCCAGCAATAAAAATATAATATTCACCTTCGTCATTGAACTAACACGAAAATGTATGAAAGCTTTCAGATGGGGATCAGGTCAGGTTTTGTAATGGGTCCAAATAATCGATTGACCCCAGTGAGTTGATGGTTTTTATTGATACAAAATGATGAAAGATGAAGTTATGACATGATATATGGAGCTGAAAATAAATATTGGAATGTATTTGTGGTTAAGAAATACCATTTGCAGTGAAGTCGATTGGCATTTAATCCCACTGCATGGCACCAAACCTTCTATCATAAACTTGAGTCGACATAAGTCTTGAGTAAACGATGGTTGTGTTGTTGTCTGTCGAATGGAGTGAAATTGATAAGAGAGTTATCTAAAGCATTCCTAATAAAACTTTTTCTTTTTGGAATATAGTATATCTATGATTTCATTATCCAACGTGTACGTCCTCTATAAGAGCGAGGAGGAGGAAAGGGCACGGCTAGGTTGTCTTTCGTTATAGCTTTGTACGACCAGCTAAACAACAAGAAAAACATAACACACGGTACCCAGTAGAATTAGTGCAAAGTAGCCGACTATACTCGTTACTTCACTAGTTAAATGTTCAGATGATCGAACAACTGAATGCTCACCGACGTGAATGTAAGACGCATCATCAGCAGCAGCAGCAACAGCAACAACAACAAGAACAACAACATCATAGAAGGTAATTCTCCTCTGAATAAGAACTTTAAACAAAAATCTTGTTGCTGATGTTGGTGATAACATAGTTGAATGTTATTTACAGATACAAATAACATGTGTGTATTGTAGTACATAAAGTAGTTTTTATGGTTTGTTTGGTAGATATAATTTGTGCTCACGACTTTCGCAGTATCAAATCGATTAATGTTACTCGTAAAAACCTGGAACTCGATAACTGCAGAATTAAACATAAAATATACAGGGAAAGGATCCCAGACGGTCAATGTTCTGGGGTGACAGAACTGGGAAAAGTGGACAGAGTGAGCCCTATACGATGTTCCTGAAAGGAGGTAGCGCTTGACTACACAGATCCTTAAGTGCTTAGACCACTGAAGTTTTGTAATTGCCATGACGGTGTATGGCTTAGTGGTTAGAGTGTTCGGTTTGTGATCGAGAGGTCATTAGTTCGATTCACGGCAGCACATTGTGTTCTTGAGCAAGACACTTTATTTCACGTTGCTCTGATTAACTCAGCATGGAAAAAAAATCAATTGTACCTGTAATTCAAATGGGCAGAATTATCATAGACTGCATAACGTTGACTCTCCTTGAGAACTACGTTAAGCGTACACGTGTCTGTGGAATATTTAGCCACTTACACATAAATTTCACGTTGTCCAAATAACTGGAACACACGTCGTTAGAACCGACGTAAGTTTAACACTGTAGTAGTGTAATATGTATAGAAAAGACAAAGAGAGGTTAGCTTACTTGCAATCAGTTAGGTGACCATTTTTCGACAGAGCTAGATACACAATAGAGTGGGTATTGCTTTTCATGACGGAGATAAGACCGTAACACTGCTAGGTCTTGAACTCCTGGCTTTTGACACAGTAATTTAAACAATTTCTCTAATATTCCTCATTATATTTCAGTTCTGCTTCTACTTTATAATTAACTGAAAATGATAACTTTAATTATGCTACAATAAATTTAACACACACACACCCACTCTCTTTCACACACACACACACACACACACACACACACACACACACACACACACACACACACACTATCTCTCTCACAAATATACACCTAAACACAAACATACACCTATACACAATTATATAGACATACATAATCACACAAACACAACTAATACACATGAACATACACAACACACTCATGCAAACGTATAATCCCATATATATATATATACTACAAAATACACATACACACAACATACACAATGATACGTACACAACGCATTCATACAGACATACAATCCCTCATATACACTAACATACACCTATGCAACCATAGATAATTACAAATATATAACACAACACACAACCATGCAGACATACATAAACACACAACCATGCAGACATACATATACACACAACCATGCAAACATACATATATACACAACACACATCCATGCAGTCATACATATATAACACAACACACATCCATGCAGACATAGATAATCACATATACATATATACTCAACACATTACAGGTACACACAGTTATATCTCATTGTGGTTATTCTCTCAGACACAGGACTGTGGATAGGCAGTATCGGTAGAGGGTCGGACGCCATACTTTCCAGCATAGTTACGTCCCTTTATGATCCGAGTTCAAATCCCGCCGAGGTTAACTTTGCCTTTCATCCATACAGAGGTCGATAAAATAAAGTACCAGTAATGTACTGAGTAATTGCTGGCCTTGTGCCAAAAGTAGAAACAATTATTCTCTCAGACATATATGCAATAGGTCGTTTCTATAGCTCTCCAACATCTTTTTCTTTCTCTCTTCCATGCGCACACACATATATCCTCCTCCTCGTGCGTGTGTTCGTGCGTGTGCGCGTGTGTTCGTGCGCGTGCGCGTGCGCGTGCAAGATCAATGAGGCAACACAGCAGAGTAACGCAGTAGAATGATGATTATATGTATTAGTTTAATGCAGTAGGAAAACGTCTTAACGTTTCGGACGTTGATCTTTCATCGGAAACTAGAATGAGAGACAGAAGGAAAGATAGACGAGAGTAAGAAAAGGAAAAAACAGAAACAAAATTTACCCAAGAAAAGCACGTGTGTTTTACTCAGTCATTTTGATCTGAAAATTATTTTCAATGTGGAAATCTTATCCATATCAGATCTCAAGCAACATAGACGGATCTGCCGGAGCATGGAACTATCTCCGAAGGTGCCGACATTGAAAATCATGGATATAGCGAGTTTATTGATTGCTTCTACTACTAACACATATTCCTTCAGTATAACACCGACCACAACAGTTTCTGATGTGAACGACGACACCTTGATAGTGACATCGTGTTCATATGCCGACACAGCTAGCTTGTATCTCGTTTCAGGTGCGATACACTATATAAAAATAATGTCTTCTAATGTAGGCTAAAGGCCAACAATTTTGAAGCAAAGGAGAGTCGACTAATTCATCACTGGAACTTGACTACTAGTTTATTTTATTGACACTGAAAGGCAAAGTTGACCTCAATAGGATTTCAACGCAGAAGGTAAAGATTCGTAACTAAATGCCGCAAGGAATTTTGTCTGGCGTTCTAACAATCTAAACTCTAATAAAGTAAGGAGCGCGGGACTGCGTGCGGTTTATAATTGTTTATCCTATTAGTAAAATAAGTTGGATTACTTCGAATAAATAATGAATGAATATTACATAATTTATCTACTAAATTTCGTGGCTGTTAATTAAATATATTTTGTTTATTTAAAGATTCACTTCTTTAAAATTTCTGAAATGTCAACACTTCCGGTTGGCCATCGCTAAGATAAACATACTAATTTTCTGTCACTAATTTTCTCCTAATGCAGTTTATATATAATATCGTCTTTTTTAATGTATCATGGATACACTGATTAGATAAGACAGTGTAACGCAGTCTTCGTTCAATTTCTATGTATTATATATTGTCAATTACGATGTTATTTGATGTATCATATCAACATGTATATATACCTGCGTATAATATCAATATACACACTACACATGCTAGCAGAAAACCACCCGAAGGGTGGTTTTTCTGCTAGTAATAATAATTGTTCTACTTTTGGCACAAGGCCAGCAATTATCCCAGAGCATTACTGGTACTTTATTTTATCGACCCCGTAAGGATGAAAGGTAAAATTAACCTCGGCGGGATTTGAACTCAAAACGTAAAGGGCCATAACTCTATGCTGTAAAGCATGGTGTCTGACGCTCTACCGATGCTGCCAATTCACTACCCTCTACTAGTAATAATAATTGTTTCTACTTTTTGGCACAAGGTCAGCAAAATACCCAGTGCATTACTGGTACTTTATTTTATCGACCCCGTAAGGATGAAAGGCAAAGTTAACCTCGGCGGGATTTGAACTCAGAATGGCAAGGGCCGTAACTATGCGTCAAAGCATGGCGTCCGACCCTGCCAATCCTGATTCTGATTTAGGCATAAGACCAACAATTTTGGGGAGAGGGGAAAATCGATTAAATCGACATCAGTACATTACTGATGCTATGTGTATCGACCCCGTAAAGATGAAAGGCAAAACTAACTTCGGCGGGAACACAAAACAAAGCCCCATAACTATCCGACGCTCTCCGGCGGGTTTTGAACTCAGAACCCCAAACCTAATGATTACGAAACGAATTTCTTAAAAATTCGGCCATGCTACAGCAACAGAAGATGTAATATTAGTGATGGTGATAGTGGTGGTGATATTGGTGATGGTAGTAATGTTATGTTGGTGATGTCGATGATGGTAGCAGAAATGTGATTGTATTAGTAACATTTACCTGAAAAGCAACCACCCACCCTCCCTCCCTCCTCTCCCCTATCCACCTTCCTACAGAAATTAAAAGAACTGCTTGGAACGGAAACCGTGACCTCTTCTGATTACTTGCGGCATACTTTGACCTCAAACTCAAAAGACAAACGCCAGAGATTAGTTATCATTCAGTAACACAAGTTAGAGTAATCATCACACACACACACACACACATATATATACACACACACAAGCACATACATACACACACACACACACACACACACACACACACACACACACACAAGCACATACATACGCACACACAGAAGCACCGACACACTCACGTATGCATTTAAGTACACACCCGCTAACACCAACACTCGTATAGGCAAACAATCACACACATACACGCCACATACCTGCGTTCACAACCATACGCTAACACAAACACATACACGGCACATACCTGCGTACACAACCATACGCTAACAGAAACACACATACCTGAGTACACAACCATACGCTAACACAAACACACAAACACGGTACATACCTGCGTACAAAACCATACGCTGACACAAACACACATACACGGCACATACCTTCGTACACAACCATACGCTAACACAAACACACATACACGGCACATACCTGCGTACAAAACCATACGCTAACACAAACACACATACACGGCACATACCTGCGTACACAACCATACCCTAACACAAACACACATACACGGCACATACCTGCGTACACAACCATACCCTAACACAAACACACATACACGGCACATACCTTCGTACACAACCATACGCTAACACAAACACACATACACGGCACATACCTGCGTACAAAACCATACGCTAACACAAACACACATACACGGCACATACCTGCGTACACAACCATACCCTAACACAAACACACATACACGGCACATACCTGCGTACACAACCATACCCTAACACAAACACACATACACGGCACATACCTGCGTACACAACCATACGCTAACACAAACACATACACGGCACATACCTTCGTACAAAACCATACGCTAACACAAACACACATACACGGCACATACCTGCGTACAAAAACATACGCTAACACAAACACACATACACGGCACATACCTGCGTACACAACCATACGCTAACACAAACACACATACCTGAGTACACAACCATACCCTAACACAAACACACATACACGGCACATACCTGCGTACACAACCATACGCTAACACAAACACACATACCTGAGTACACAACCATACGCTAACACAAACACACGGCACATACCTGCGTACACAACCATACGCTGACACAAACACACATACACGGCAGATACCTGCGTACACAACCATACCCTAACACAAACACACATACATACACGGCAGATACCTGCCTACACAACCATACGCTAACACAAACACACATACATACATACACGGCACATACCTGCCTACACAACCATACGCTAACACAAACACACATACACGGCACATACCTGCCTACACAACCATACGCACGCACTTACCTACACACCTGCTAACACAAACACCCATGTACAAGCAAACAACAACAAATATATACACGCACTCGCACACACACACACACACCCATAACCACACACACACACACACACCCATAACCACACACACTGGTACATCTGATTCTTTGCGCAAACATTTCACGATGATGCTAATTATCATCATCATCATCATTACCACCAATCATCATCATCATCACCACCATCATTATCATCATCACTATCAATGTTACCAGCACCACAACTACTGTCATCGTTACTACCACCGGCACCACCACCTATTATCATCATCATCATCACTCCCACCACCGCTACCTTACCATCATCCTCACCACCACCACCATTACCATTATAGTTATTATCACCATCATCAAAACAACATCATCATTGTCTTCGTTATTATCTCAGAATTGGCTAGATTAATTACACTTCCTGTCTACAACTTCTGCGAATGAAACAAGAAGAAAGAAGAAAAGAAAGAAAAAGAAGAAAAGAAAGAAAAAGAAGAAAAGAAAGAAAAAGAAGAAAAGAAAGATGGAAGGAGAAAGTGAAGAAAAGAAAGTGAAGAAAAGATGTAATGTGGAAAAAAAATGTAAGATGGAGCAATGAGTTGGTCGACTTTATGTAAATATGGAAAGAGAGGAAAAAAGAATGAGAAATGAAAGGAAAGAGATGGAATGAAGGAGATAGAAAGGATTTAAAAAAAGGGGGAAATATTGCAAGAACGAGCAAATAAATAACAAATAAACAAATTGGAAAGAAAGAAAGAAAGAAAGAACATAGATATGTAAATATGTAGGTAGATAGAATTGCGAGGGGGGCAATAATATAAATGGAAAGAGCAAAGAGAAAGGGAAAGAAAGTACGAAAGAAAATATAAAAATTCAACTAAAAAGAAAAAAAGAAATAATGAGAAAAGAAATGTGAAAGAAAGAAAGAAGCAAACGAATTATGACAGAAAACAAATCGAAAGAATGATAAACGAAACAATAAAACAAAAGCCAAAGAGAAAGATAGAGAGAGAGAAATTCATAAAGAATACAAAAGTACGAGAAGAAGAAGACGAAGAAAATGAAAAAGATGAAAAAGAAGAAAAAGAAAAAGATGAAAAAGAAGAAAAAGAAAAAGAAAAAGATGAAAAAGAAGAAAAAGAAAAAGATGAAAAAGAAGAAAAATAAAGAAAAATTTGAAGGAAAAGAAGAAGACAATGAAGAAGGTGAACAACAATAACTCTCCTTCCTTGATGGCCAGCTAATTTTCTGAAAATCTTCATAAAAGCTTTCTATTAAACCAAAGTAAGGAAGTATGTAGGAGAAAGAGTAGATTGAACTGTTCACCCTCATCAAATGTTTAATTGTGTCCATTATTTCTTTCCCCCAAAATGCAAATGTGCTTTCTTTACCCAATGCCAAATGCCACAAGAAATTGGCGAGACGAGAGTATTCCATTTGGTACATTTGTTACTACTAAATAGATAGATATTTCTTTGTTCCGTTTTAAATTGTTTGTTACATTT
>OZ024750.1:8521985-8524485 GCA_964016885.1 Eledone cirrhosa | reverse complement strand
CCAGTGGGAATAAAATTCCAATTTGAAGACCAGCTTTGTTCAATAGTCATGTAAATAGGTGTGTCCTATTTTATGCTCCAATTGTCATTTCCCGAAGACTTTTGTACTAAATATGTAAATAATGTTATCTTTTTAACAATTCCATGGTACTATCATACTTGTTTCTATATTCAGTTATGTAGCTGAAACTAAACAGATATAAACAGTAAACAGTATAGCTCGTTCTCTCTTCAAACTTTCTATATTTTCAGAACAGTTTGTTTTCTCTTTTATTACATATTTCTTTGTTGTTTTGTTGTTGTTGTTGGAAGGCTCTGTTTTATTGATCAACAATAACAAAGTATGTCGATCTCAGCTCTAAGCCATTACATTCTAGTTCTCCTACACTACTTAATCTTTGTGTGTGTGTGTGTGTCTGTGTGTACGTGTGAGTGTGTATGCGGTGTGAGAGAGAGAGAGACAGAGAGAGAGAGCGTGTGTACTTGTGTGTATATGTGACAGAGACACAGAGAGTGTGCAAGAAAGTATGTGTACTTGTGTGTGTGAGTGTGTATGTACTTGTGTGAGAACTTTGAGTGAGCGAGAGTGTGTGTGTACCTGTGTATATGTGCATGTACCTGTGTGTGTGTGTTCGTGTGTGTACGTGTACGTGTGCGTGTGCGTGTGTGCGTGTGTGTGTGTGTGCGTGCGTGCGTGAAAGAGAGTAAGTGTATGTATATGTTTTGCCACTTTATCGTCTTTACTTCAGTTTTACTTTTTATTTATTCTATATATACAGATGGCAAATCTTATTTCTCAACATTTGGTTTATGATGGCCAATTCTAAATGGTGTCATTCTCTCTCTCTCTGTCTCACTCAATCTGACTATCTTTCTCTTTCTCTCTCTCTGACGCTCACTCACTGACTATCTCTCTCTCTATATATATATAGAGAGAGATACATACATACATACCGGTGTGTGTGTGTGTGTGTGTGTATATATATATGTACACACATACATACATACATACATATACATAGGTACATACACACATACATATATATATATATGGGAGGGCTGTATGCGTGTGAGTGTGTGTGTGTGTGTGCGTGTGTTTTGTTTATTTTGTGGCACAAAAACATAAAACTGTTCAATACAACCTTATGTTAGAAATGTGTAGTCTAATGTAAGTCTGAACTAATGTAATCCTCTTTACCTTACACATGATTAATCACATATACACTAATACACCTATATATATATATATATACATATATATATATAAATAACTGTGTGTGTGTATATATATATATATATATATATAAAATATCTGTGTGTATATATATATATATATATATATGTTAAAAATATGTGTATATGTGTGTGTGTGTGTGTTTATAAATATGTGTGTGCATATATATATATTTATATATATGTATGTGTGTGTTTATAAATGTGTGCATATATATATATATTTATATATGTATGTATATATATATATATATATATATGTATATATATATATATATATATATACATATATATATATATATGTATATATATATGTATGTGTGTGTGTGTTTATAAATATGTGTGTGCATATATATATATATATATATTCAACTAGTTTTATTCGTTTCCAATCGAATACATCATAACTATATCTTGATATGATAACGGCTAAAGTACTGACGTATAGTCTTTTATATTTTTCGCAGCATAAAATACATTTCATTCTTAAACTACTGCGGATTCCTTCATAAAATTTTACCTCGTTGATACCTTTCTAGTTTAGTGAATACTTATTGTTTATAAGTATGTACTTATATTTATTTTGGTTAGGTTCCTTTATTTAGAATGTGGGCGATAGATTTTGTAACTTTTCCACTCGTCAAAATTATTTGAAAATAAACAATGTACGAAGCCGAATTTTCAGCTTTTGAAGCGTTGAAAATAAATGTATATGAAAATATATATAACTATAAAGAAAGATCTCAAGTCCATAAATGCTATAAAAATAGGTTATGAAATAGGGTAAAGACCCTTAAAAGACGGAAAAAGAGGTTCCTATTGGTTGCTATGAGGAAATGATGCCATTTTTAACACTCCATTTATTTTTGCCCTTGATTTAGCCTTAATCCTCTGTTTATTTGTTCGTTGCCGGGGGCAGAATTTCTGTTATTCATTTATTGGCTTCACTCATTTGACTGCGACCATTTTGCGCCATTGTATTTAAGGATTGTATTCAGTTATATTGAAATGAGTATTTACTCTGGAACTAATTTATCGATCACTTTATCGAATGGCTGATTTCACTTATATATTGAATTAATTCTTATGAACGTAAATATCACAATGTAGATACACGCGACACACCAATTTAATCTGGTATAAAAATATGTATGCACACACACACACAAAGACACACACACACAAAGACACATACATACATAGTGGCTGCAACTCAATTTCTAGTAATGTCGTCGCTTGATATTGAAGCATGAGCATCATGGACGTGG